>JAPCYS010002845.1:0-60620 GCA_028641055.1 Alopecurus myosuroides | reverse complement strand
ATATTTTTCTTTGCCTAGTTACATCTATCAAAAGATATGATTTGATCAGGTCAAAGGCACGTACGCGCGAGCGGAATACACAAAGGAATATTTGAAACTCTGTCAGGTACATTTTCCTAAAGAAAACTTTGTCGGGTACAAGGTTCATTTTGTCTGGACGGTGCATGTTGCTACTCTTCATCCGATCGGAGGCATACGTTACATACGTGGGCGTAGGCAACTGGGCACACCGGCTAGCTAGCTGTTGGGTACTGTAGGTGCCGTTTACTGGTCACAGCCCAGCGTCTCGGAACATAGTCGCTGGTGCTCGGTACACGCTACGGGACATGGAAGCGTACGTGTAACGTATTGACCTTGGCATTATTTCCGTCGGAAATGCGTGAAATGTCGTGTTTGCGTAGGTGGACCAAGGCAGTACCTTTCACGAGAATGGAGACAAATTGGAGATTTGGTTTATCTGCACGTGTTTCCGGCCACCTGGCGAAGCTTGAGCATGGAGATTGAATCAAACTCGACCAAGACTGTATGAGAAGGGCGTTTTCCCTGATATATAGTATTTCGTCTCGTTTTTTGTTTCTGATAAAGGGAAGAATATTATTCGTCTCGTTTTATAAGTTACCACCACGCCGCTCGGGGCAGCAGGGGCACCACCGCCGGCCAACCGAGCAGCATGGATACATTATCGCATGCATGCAGTATATATGCTGATGTTGGAACTAGATCTGCCTAACCCAAATTCATTGTGTGGAGTCTTAGAGCATCTTCACCCGCTCATAATAGATGGTACGACATCAGCCCCCTAACGACAGTGGTACAGATGATCCTCACTGCAGTTACTGCTGCTGACAGGTGGGCCACGGTAAGCGTACAGTACTGTACTGTACGATTACTGCAGAGGATCCCAGCCCAGTACAGTCAACGGTGTGAAGAAGGTTTCGATGGCCGGATACATGCTCTTGCGCGGTCTTCTAGAACTCCATCAGGGACGAACCTATCACATACATTGTGTACGTGCCGTAGGCAACTGGCCAGCGCGCTCACAGCTGTTGCTGGATGTATAAGTTTATGTATGTACTCCCTCCGTTCTGATTTACTTACGCGGACGTAGAGCTAGGATAGAACAAATCGGATGTACAGCTCAAGTCAAGTAAAACCGAACAGAGGGAGTACGTACGTACACTACTTGATGGAACGTACGTACGCACAACGCATTGACCTGAGCATTATTTCCACGCACGGCAATGGACCAAGACAGTTCCTTCCGCGAGCGAGCGAGAATGGAGACAAATCACAGCTTGTTTTATCTGCACAATTTTCCGGCCACTTGGAGAAACTTGCGTCTGTAGACGTATACGGGATCAGACTTGACCCAAGAGCCATAGCTATCGATTCTGGCCCGGCTAGTACTCCATGAGATAAGGAACCGTGAATAAAGAATGTAGCAGGGTTTTGCTTTTCTCTTCTTGGTGGTGACAGCAATTTAGATACTTCTGTACGTACGTGTGAGTAACATTCAAAAGTAAAAATTACTTCTCTGTGTAGATACACATAAAAATGCTATACTTCAAGGGTATTTGTAGTTTTCAAATAATTTTTCTGCCGAAATGGTTATTTCCGCTAATCATGTACGGACATATTGATTTGAAAATGAAAATAAGACACAGAAACATAAAAGCTTCCATCGGAAGATGTCTGGCTCCCGCATAGATGTGCCGACATTAAACGTTCAACTACAGTGTAATTTTCCCACGATATATAGCCCTCAAGAAAATTAAATTATATCAATTCAATTCAAAAAAAATTAAATTATATCAATGGATCCGGCCGGGAAAACTGTAAGTTGTGGCCTTCCTATAGACGTCAAAACATTGCCGTGTCTGAAACGTGTGCATGCTTGTCCAACAATTCTCACTGCGTAGCTATACCGGTGAGTATCAGGAGAATAGCAAGCCGTGCGTAGCGTACGTGTACGTCGGAGCAGCACCCTCTCACGACGCAGCCGTCCACGCAACAAAATAAATAATCCGATAATAAAAGTAACTAGAAATGGAAGAAAAACTTGTGGATGAGGACTCGAGGGCCTTGTACTTACTGGACCAAATCGTGGGAGCATCTTTCTCCATCTAGGGTGCATTCCGCGGCCATGAACCCATGAGAGAGGAGCGCTCCTAGGAAACTAGGGTTTTCGACTCCTAGGAAACTCCGTCTCTGGGATGAGATCCGTTCGGAACTCCCGACTCCGAGTCATACCGGGATCTGTCTGGGTGGGAGGAGACTCTTTTCAGCATCACAGGGACGGGCTTCTCGCAGAAACGGCTACAACTCGCGGCGACCAGGTGTTTTTCGCGATCCGATCTCGTTTCTCAAACTTGACGAGCCATGGCGGAATTTCGTGGAGGTAGTGGAAGCAGGACGAAGGAGGGAGATGAGGCACTGTCTAAAGCCATGCAGAACTTGGATCTTCGGGAAGGAGAGTTGGACGATGTACTCATAGAGGCGGAGAAACTCCAAGACCTCAAAAAACAAGCACGGTGGCTGACCGTGGAAAAAGTCCATACAAGGAAATCGATCAGTTCTTCATCCTTGTTTGAAACTCTTCGACGTATTTGGGGATTGGCCTATGATCCAGAACTGCGGGAGGTTGACGATAACTTGTTTACCTTCAAATTCTTCTGTCTGGGGGACTGGAATAAAGTGATGAACCAGGGCCCGTGGTTATTCAAAAAATTAGTGGTTGCTATAAGTGAATATGATGGCTTATGTGATCCAAAGGAGGTGAAACTTGAGAGGACATTGGTCTGGGCGTAGATTCATGCTATCCCGGAATTATACCGTGTAACCCGGGTGGTGGATCAGTTGGCAAGAAGGATTGGTAAAGTCTCAAGTGTGGAGATGAAGCCTACTAGATACTTTGAGGGGGATTATGTACGAGTAAGGGCGTGTATCGATGTTAATAGCCCTCTGATCCGGTATGTACCGCTTAACATTGGTGGACAAGAAAGAATTCTCCTGAAAGTGAAGTACGAGAAAATTGGATTCTTCTGTGATGTTTGTGGTATTATGAGTCATGATTTAGAGGAACGTGGGGACGGTCTTCATGACCAGAGTTGTATTCAATATGGCTAATGGTTGTTGGTGTCAACGAGGAGAGTTATATCGGGATAATTCACTGTTAGAGGAGGGATGGTTGGCAGAACTGCAGGTAGAGGTTGGGGCCATGGTAATAATATCCCCTATGCCCGCAAAAGGGGCTCGGAGGACTTAGAAACAGATGAGGAAATCAGAGATATGACATCTAGCCCGCTGAAAAAACAGGCTGATATTATGGAGGAAGACAATGACGGTTTGGCCAATACAAGGGCAAACACCTCAAAAAAATTGAACTTTGATACAAAGGCTAGAGTGGAAGGGGGATCAAGCTCGGTTCAGGGAGAGAGTATGCATAGTGGAAGGGGAGACCTTATACCCCCTCCTCCTCCGGGGTATATCACGCCTAGGGAGAAGAAAAGGTCAAATAAGACGGGAGATGGAAATACCGCAAACTGAAATGATAGCACATCGGCGGCTCCGCTCGACGAAGACCGCAAGGACCAATGAATATCCTAAGTATGAACTATCGGGGCTGTGGGTGGCTCGACACAGTTCAGGAAGTTAGCAACTTGATTCAGTTGCATCACCCCTCTTTGGTTTTTCTCTCGGAAACCAAATTTTCTGATACGAGAGCAAAGGATTTAAGGTTCAGGTTTGGCTTTCGAAATTGTTTTGCGGTCAAATTTGAAGGATTGAGCAGTGGTTTGGCTTTGTTTTCGAACAATGACTCGGTGGTGAGTTTGAACTCATATAGTAGAACACACATGGTACACAATGAAGGCTCGAAACAGCGAGAGTGGAGATTCACCGGTTTTTATGGGGATCCGGTTAGAGCAAAGAGGAAAAGGAGCTGGGAACTCCTTGAGTACCTTCGTGCGGAGTCTGATAGTCTGTGGCTGTGTGCAGGAGACTTTAATGAAATTCTTGAGGCAAAGGAACAATTTTGAGGAAATAGAAGGGAAGAGTGGATGATGGAAGGCTTTCGAGATACCGTTGATACGTGTCGGTTTTCAGATTTGGGTTTTTTGGTTTTTCCATATACTTGGGATAACAGACAATATGAGAACAAAAATATCAAGGTTCGGTTGGATAGAGCATTTGGAGATAATCGCTTTTTGGATATTTTCGGAAATACCGAGGTGTTACATGTGCAGACTACGGAATCTGATCATTGTGCCCTCCTTATTCGGATTATGGGGGAGGAACAATCTACATGAGGCAATGGTACTATGATTTTTTGGTTTGAGAATGCATGGACTAGACATGATAGATATGTATAACTGTTGACGATGCTTGGGTACCAACTATGGGTGATCTGGCCTCCGTGGCGGGTGCTCTAGGTGGTGTCTGAAAGAAGTTGCAAGGGTGGAGTAACAGTGAGTTCGGTAATGTTAGGAAGCAATTAAAGGTTATCCGGGGGAAACTTGAAAGGATGAGAGCGGAGTCGTTGGGGACTGGACCATCAAGAGGTGAAAGAGGGCTGATTAACATAATCTCGGAATTGTTAGCAAGAGAGAAAATCTTAGCAAAACAATGGTCTCGTATTCAATGGCTTAAAGAAGGGGACCCTAATACTGCTTTTTTTCCATGCTAAGGCTAAGGAGAGAGCTCGGCAAAATAAAATCAAGCGTCTCCAACTAGATGATGGTTCCTATGTGCAATCCCAACCGGCTATTGAGAATGCAGCAGTTCAATTCTATCAAAGTCTGTTCAGGGGGATGCTGACATCAATCCAGGGGCTGTAAGAGAGGGTTTGGAGAACAAAGTTGATGAACACATGAATGAGAAACTATGCATGCCATTCTCGGATACGGAAATTGAAAAAGCTCTCTTTATGATGCACCCAAATAAATCACCTGGGCCGGATGGATTCACGACAGGTTTTTATATTCGGCATTGGAACTTGTTGAGGACTTCTGTCTGCTGTGGGGTAAGAACTTTCTTTGAGACGGGGAGTATGCCGGAGGAGGTAAATGAAACAGTCCTAGTTTTAATTCCAAAAGTGAAGGAACCTACGATTTTGGCTCAATACAGACCGATTTCTCTATGAAGTGTATTATACAAAATTGTATCGAAGATTCTTGCACTTCGTCTTAGACCTTTCCCGGAGGAGATTATCTCTGAGGAACAAAGTGCTTTCGTACCGGGAAGATTGATTACCGATAATGTACTCACGACTTATGAGTGTATTCATTATTTGAAGAGGAAAAAATGGAAGTCAGGTGCTGATGACCCACAAGTATAGGGAGTGTATCGTAGTACTTTCGATAAATAAGAGTGTCGAACCGAACGAGGAGCAGAAAGTGTTGACAGGCAGTTTCGATGAAGGGATAACTGTAAATACTGGAAAAATAGATTTGTAGGGGTTTTTGATATTGCAGATAAATAAAGTGCGAGTAAATAAAATGCAGTAGTAATAATTGCAGCAAGTGGCCCAATCCTTTCTTCGGCAAAGGACAAGCCGGTGAGTTTACTTATGATTAGCAAACGTTCTCGAGGACACACGGGAGGTTTCTGTCAAGTGCTTTTATTCCATGCAGCTCAATAACTTTGGTGTTTGGTAAGTGTTGTGTGGGTGAACCTATGCTAATGTACCGTCCAATCCAAGACTAATACATACTTGTGATTATACCCCTTGCAAGTATCCGCAACTACAAGAAAGTAATTAAGAAATAAGTCTAACCACAGTTTTAAACTCCGGGATCCTACGCTCCCTCGTGTACTGGTTTCCTAACGGGGGTTTAGGTTTCTGTCACTCCGGCAACCCCACAATTAGTAGCCAAATACACGATGCATTCCGCTAGGCCCATAAATGGTGAAGTACCATGTAGTCGACGTTCACATGACACCACTAGAAGAATAACACCACAAGTTAAATATCAAACATTAAATATTATTCAACATTACTTCACTACTAACAACTTGACTTCTCCCATGTCCTCAAGAACAACACGAACTACTCACAACACATCATATGGATCATGATCAGAGGTGATATAATGGATGATAACAATCTGGTCATAAAGTGCAAACACCGATAAATCTCACAAGCATCAACTACTAACAAGTAATCCACACCGGGAGAGAGATCTAATGCAAAACAATGATAGAGGCCCCTTAATTGTTACAACGAGATGAAGGTGGATGATGAGGGTGATGGTGCTGGTGGTGATGATGATGATGATGAAGATCTTGATGATGCCCGGAATGATGACGGTGACGATGGCGGTGATTTCCCCTCTCCGGAGAGGAATTTCCCCGGCAGATTTCTCCCTGCTAGAGAGCTTTTCTCTCTTGGGTGTTTTCCACCCCGCAACGGCGGCGGAATAATTCTTCGAGGATGGAATGAGGCTTAGGATTCCCTCGGGACCCGGGGGGCCAAGGATGACCCCCAGAGGTGGGCCAGGGTGGCCACACCCCTAGGTGGCGCGACCAGGGGGCGCCACCCCTAGGTGTGGGCCCCTGGTGGCCTCCCTCTGGCTCTCCTTCTGGCTGTGTTCCTCCTCTGGACTTTTAGGAACCCCCGGATGTCCCCCTTCTTCTTCTGATCTTCTGAAATATGGTATCTCGATGATGCTTTTTCCATCAGATTTCTGGTCCCGGTGTTTATTCTCCAAAAATTATAAAACATGCAAAATAAGATAAAATAACATAAGAGATGCATCATAATATGAAATATATCGACGAATAATAGAAAATTATGATATAAAATAGTGATGCAAAATGGACGTATCAACTCCCCCCAAGCTTAGACCTTGCTTGTCCCCAAGCGAAACTGAACTCAGAAAACATGACCACAGGTTTATGGAGTGAAGACTCGATAAATGAAATACGGACAAGAAGCATCACATTTAACTATGCACCAATCATTACAGACAACCACTTCCTCTCATATAACTTAACTTGGAACAAGTAAAGGGAGTCACAAACAGAGATGCAAAAGAGAGAATCAAAGTTGGTAATGGCAAACTTCGTTCTTGGTCAGAGAACATATAATGAAATTATACTTATCTTAGGTGAAGTCTTTATAGCAAGGTTTATAGTGTAGGGCTTAACATGTCTAATTATAACAATTCTTTTACAATGATTCATAGGTTTCAAAGTAATATTCATTTAGATAATAAAGCATGTGTTAAACAAAGAAAGATGGAAAACATGATTGAAGAAATCAACATATAGATGATGAGAACACAACAACTCAAATGCTTGCTGGAGACAGAAGGAAATGGGTTTACTGACTTAAAATAAAAGTAAAAGATAGGCCCTTCGCAGAGGGAAGCATTGACCACTCATGTGCTAGAGCTTTTATTTTAATAAACAGATGTATAAAATGCATGACACTCCTCCCATCCATCTTACACAAACCATGGCTAACCGAATCCTAGGGTGCCTGCCAACAATCACAAAGCGTGGAGGAGTGTCTAAATTTTGAGAGGTGTATATTTATGTCAACGAATGGCAAACAGAAAATACAGTACGTCACAAGCCAACTAGACTCACAAGACCGGCTCTAATAGAAGGACGCAACTGGTATAGAAGGTCAGCCCTCTTTCTCTTTTGTTTACACAATTATGCTTTGACTGATAAATCAGGGGCAAAAAAATGAAGAGAATTTGTATTATTATTTGGGGATGGGCACCCCGCTGCGAGCTCTTCTAGCATTTGGATAAGCAGATAAAGCCACTGGTCCAGATGTGTGAGTCTAATCAACAAGTGAGATAAATATTCTCTATTCGCATCCTCATGAGCTAAAACAGGAACACAAAACAGGAGTAATTTGAAAGTTTTAAAGGTAGCACATGAGCAATTTACTTGGATTGGCGGTGAAATACCACATGTAGGTAGGTATGGTGGACACGAATGGCAAAGTTTTGGGTTTAAGGTTTGGATGCACGAGAAGCATTTCCTCTAAGTATAGGGTTTTTGGCTAGCAAGACTGGGTAGCAAGCATAAGAGTTGAAGGAAAACAAACAAATATACATATGATGAAACCAATCATGCAATCTTCATCGAAAGCACAAGCGATCTTAACTTGTGAATACTAAGTTTATGAGCTAAGAGGCAAATTCCTCTTTCTTATACTAGCAACTCAAATTATTATTTATGCTGACCCAAGCTAAGTTTGCTAAAACCAACTAGATTAACTTGATGCTCTCTAGAGTGATACCAAATACTAATAGCAAGCTCAATCATATGACAGAAATTGAAAACTGAAATAATGTGCATAGAAAGTAAATGATGAAACTTCTCATTAATATTTCAAACCGGCAACTCACACCAACGGATACAACGATAACCAACTAGGGAGAGACACTTCCATACTACAAACCATCCTATATGATAATCTCTCTACTCATGATATGACTCTACTGAAAAGGTAAAAAGATGAAAGATAGTGATGTGATACCGCGGCACCCCCCCCAAGCTTGGAACAAGCCGAGGGGATGCCAAAACCAATGAAAAATCAATTCTTCGGTGGTGAAGGTGGAATCACTCGGAGAGGAGTCAGAAAGCCTTTTATGATGCGACGAAGCTCAATGTTTTCCGCTTCCAGAATTGCTACCTCGTCCTTGAGAATACGATATTGTTTGCAGAATTGATCGGCAACCCGGTGTGCTTCAGCTATCACAGGGAACACGTTGGGATCTTGATCGAGAGGCACGGTCCCCTGCACATTATGAGAGTAGAGACACTGAGGGTTAATGGATCCCACAAAGGTGGGGTTCCTCGTTGGTGCTGGTGCAGCCCTCCGGATCTCTTCCCTCAAGGTGTTGACCATGTCTTCCCTCCTTGAAACTATCTCTTCCTCCGCCGCCCATCCTGCGAAAGAACTCTCATGAATGTCTTGCTGGATTTGTCGAAGACGACGTGCAGCGTAATCCTCAACGCTAGAGCTGAAGGAAGACATCTTGACCTAGAAACTTCGAACTCCTTCCAGGAAAACAACTCGAAACAGAAACACGACAAGAAAATGATATACAAACATCGGTGGGTCCGGGGGATTATATAGCAAAAGATTTCATAACAAAAGGAAAGTCCTGGTAGAAAACGAGTCGGAGAGGGGCTCCGAGGCGCTCACACCATGGGCTGGCGCGGCCAGGGGTGGGCCCGCGCCACCCTATGGTGTGGAGCCTCTGGGCTCCGTCTCCCTCTCGTTTCCGGCTCATAATTTTTCGTATTTTCTACAAACAGCAAAAATATATGTTGGAAGATGTTGTGCGGAAATTTTCTTACCAAAACTGTTATCTATTCAAAAACCGACTCTGCAGTTTCTGAAATATGCTTCCTAATAAACTCCTCCGGGATCATGGCTTGAATACAATCAACATTTTCATTATAAGGGTCTCCGGAGATATAATGCTTGAGTCTTTGGCCATTCACGACTTGTGAAGAGTTGTCTTCAAGGGAAACAATTTTAATTGCCCCCGAACGATATACCTCTTTGAGAACAAAAGGTCCTTCCCATCTCGAGAGTAATTTTCCTGCAAAAAATCTAAGACGAGACCTACACAATAGCACTTTCTCACCAACATGAAATTCTCATTTAATAATTCTCTTATCATGCCACCTTTTAACTTTGTCTTCAAAGAGCTTAGCATTTTCATATGCTTCAATCCTCCATTCTTCTAAAGAACTTAAGTCAAGCAGCCTTTTCTCACCAGCAAGTTTAAAATCTCTATTTAGGTCTTTCACTGCCCAATAAGCTTTGTGTTCTAATTCTAGGGGCAAGTGACAAGCTTTTCCATAAACCATTTTATAAGGAGACATGCCCATGATATTTTTTGTAAGCAGTTCTATAACCCCACAGAGCATCATTTAATTTCTTATCCCAAATTTTCCTAGATTTGTTAACAGTCTTTTGCAAGATATATTTGATCTCTCTATTTGATAAATCTACTTGCCCACTAGTTTTTCTAAAATAACCATGAATAAAATGAGAACCTCCATCAGTCATAAGATATCTAGGTACACCAAACCTAGGGAAAATAATGTCTTTAAGCATTTTTAAAGAGGTTTCACTATCAGCACTTTTAGTAGGTATAGCTTCTACCCATTTAGTAACACAATCAACAACAACAAGAATATGAGTATAGTCTTTTGAAGGAGGGAAGGACCCATAAAGTCAAAACCCCAACAATCAAACGGTTCAATAACAAGAGAATAATTCATAGGCATTTCATTACGTATAGAAATATTTCCAACCCTTTGACATTGATCATAAGATAAAACAAAATTTCTAGCATCCTTAAAGAGAGTAGGCCAATAAAAACGTGATTGTAGAACTTTATGTGCAGTTCTATCTTCAACGTGATGTCCTCCATAGGCACTACTATGAAATTTTCTCAATATCTCCTGTTGTTCATTTTCGGGAACACATCTTCTCATAATACCATCAACACCTTCTTTAATTAAGTGTGGGTCATCCCAAAAAATAATGCTTCTGATCATAGAAGAATTTTCTTCTTTGCTGATCTGTAAAGGTAGCAGGCAAATACTTCGAAACAATAAAGTTAGCATAATCAGCATACCATGGACTCTCTTGAGAGCTCACTTTTATTGCAGCTAACTGTTCATTAGGAAAACTATCATTAACAAGAATAGGGTCATCAGGGATATTTTCTAATCTAGACAAATTATCAGCAACAGGATTTTCAGCACCCTTCCTATCCACAATATATAAATCAAACTCTTGTAAAACAAGCACCCATCTAATAAGCCTAGGCTTAGCATCTTTCTTTTCCATAAGGTACTTAATAGCAGCATGATCAATATGAATAGTAACTTTAGAATCCACAATATACTGCCTAAATTTATCACAAGCAAAATACCACAGCTAGGAATTCTTTCTCAGTGGTAGCATAATTCTTTTGAGCAGTATCAAGAGTTTTACTAGCATAATGAATAATATTTAACTTCTTATCTACCCGCTATCCAAGAATAGAACCTACAGCACAATCACTAGCATCACACACAATTTCAAATGGTAAATTCCAATCAGGTGGTTGAACAATAGGGGCAGATATTAAAGCCTTCTTTAAAATTTCAAAAGCTTCTTTACAATCTTCATCAAATACAAATGGTACATCTTTTTGAAGAAGATTAGTAAGAGGTTTTGGTATTTTAGAGAAATATTTAATAAACCTTCTATAGAAACCAGCTTGAACAAGAATACTACGAACACCTTTAACATCCCTGGGACAGGGCATTTTCTCAATAGCTTCAACTTTAGCTCTATGAACTTCAATACCTCTTTCAGAGATTTTATGTCCAAGAACAATTCCTTCATTAACCATTAAATGGAATTTCTCCCAGTTAATAACAAGATTAGTCTCCTCACATCTCTGCAAAACTTTATCAAGATTCTGCAAACAATTATCAAAAGAAGTTCCATAGACAGAGAAATCATCCATGAAAACTTTCACAATTTCTTCACAAAAACCAAGAAAGATAGCAGACATGCATCTTTGAAAAGTAGCAGGAGCATTACATAAACCAAAAGGCATACGTCTATAAGCATAAGTTCCATAAGGACAAGTGAAAATTGTTTTCTCTTGATGAAGCTTTTTAACAACAATTTGAGAAAACCCAGAATAACCATCAAGAAAGCAGAAATGAGTTTTCTTAGACAACCTTTCTAACAGTTGATCAATAAAAGGCAAAGGATAATGATCTTTCTTAGTGACTTTGTTAACCTTCCTAAAATCAATGCACATCCTATAACCAACTACTACTCTTTGAGGAATGAGTTCATTATTTTCATTTGGCACAACAATCATCCCTCCTTTCTTAGGGACACAATGCACATGCCTAACCCATCTACTATCAGCAATAGAATAGATAATACCAGCGTCAAGAAGTTTCAATACCTCATTTCTTACCACATCCTTCATTTTAGGATTTAAACGACGTTGATGCTCAACAACTGGCTTTGCATCAGGTTCAATATTAATAGCATGCTGACAAATAGCAGGAGAAATCCCTTTCAAATCATCAAGAGTATAACAAATATCACCTCTGTATTTCTTCAATATCCCCAATAATTTCTCCTCTTCTTTATCACAAAGTTGATAACTAATAATAGCACCTATGTGTCCCTAAGTGGACACCCTAAAATGTGCTTTTGTAAACAAATGCTTCAAGAAAAACCCTCGGTGAATAGGTGCGACCTTGTTCGCTAGAGGTGGCAAAGAGGAATGTTGTTGAAATGTTTTACAGAAGACACATAACCTAGTCTTTGTTAGACAACCAAGAAGTACTGCCACTCTACCTCAACATGGGCAAGAGGACTATATAGAAACTTGTTCTTGTTAGTGTGTGTTCTATCCAGAGTACTATAGAGAATGAGATTCTCTGAACCGAAATGTTGCCAGGTGGGAGATACGGGACATGCAAAGTGTGGGATTAATTTTCCTCCGGCTACAATAGTTGGGTCTCCTGTCATGGAAGTGTGCGACACAGTGTCGGTGAGAATAAACCCAGTTGAAGGGATAGTCATATACTAGCTTGACCACAGTGGAAAGTTAGGATCATTTATCTGATGTTCGCATACTGTCGTGGACTGTCCATGGGTGATTCCTGGTAGATGACTTGGATCTTGTGGATTGTGTATACCTCTGCAGAGTAAATCTATTCAGAATAGCCGCGTCCTCGTGTTGGGAATATGCCCTAGAGGCAATCATAGATGATGTAATTCCCAATGTATTCATAAAGTTATTAAGTTGTCCTTTGGTTTGAACATCTGATATATGTCATTGAATATGTGATTCGATTGTGGAACTATGTATTCATGTTGTTCATACTAATTGTCCTTGGTCGTTAAGGTTGTGCTGGACACACACCCTAGACTAATGTGAGTGTTGGCTGATGACACGGTTCCACTTGTCATGGGCATGGTGATGCCATTCCAACGTTCACGGACTTGGCTAAAGAGTTTAGCAAGTCGGACTGACCCACATTGAGATGCAACGATCAAGTCGTCATTTGCATGTCTCAATCAATGTAATCCTTAGACCTGAGGTTGTCGCACAATCCGAGTTGTGGATCACCGACTTAGGTTCTGTCAAACGTTGTTCTGTGACAAGGCAACTATAAAGGCAGAGTTCGGGTCGAATGAGAAGCAAGCTGCGTGATGTGGATAATCAAGATGGGATTTTGCCCCTCCTAATGGAGAGATATTCTGGGCCCTCTCGAGTGATATGATTCAGGAAGCATGGCCATGCACAACTCAGTTAAGTGTTAACTGTGTCTGTTGACTAAGAGTTAGTCAGGTGAATCACATATCACGGATCGAGAAGAGAGTTGAGCTATTTAAGGGATGACGATAAATCGCCTATAGCTCGACAAGGTATATCGTGAGGCAAAAGGACTAAGATGAATATCACATTGAAAGGTATGTCGTCATGACTCAATGGAACTTGGGAGTCGGCACGTTCTGCTAGGAGCCGCTACCGATTGATCGATTGAGAGTCGGACTCTAATCGTGTCCAAGTCGCCATGATCCTGCAGGGTCACACACTTAAGAGCGGGAGCAAATATTGGTTGGGTTGGACCCGAACCGGAAATGGACTGAGTTAGTGAGTCGGACTCACAGAGAGAATGGGCCACAAGTCTTGTGCAGCCCATTACCATACGCTATATAAAGAGGGGCGCAGGTTGCCCAACGTGCACGTTAGTCCACTCTCCCATGCGTTGGGAACCCTAGCCCCACTCAGTCCAGCCGTCGCACCAGACCTAGCAGTCTGCCGTCGGAGCTCCTCCTCGTACGTGTGGATACCGGCAGAGGTGCTGTACGTTCAGCACTTCGACGTTCGAGGGATTGGATCGGCCGGACCGGATCGTGGGACTGCACTGCCCCAACCCGACGCGCTACATCGATAATCCGCACCTGCGCGTCTAGTGGTAATACTCATGGCCTTCTACCTCGGCTAGATCTTGGTAGTATCGCGTAGGAAAAGTTTTCGTTTATCTCTACGCGTCCCAACACCTCGGATATGGACCGGTTAATGGCCATGTAGTTAGTATTGTGTCGATGTTTTCAAAAAGGATGTTTTCAAAAAGCACATGTACCTACGAGGTACTGGAAGAGGAACTGTGTACCTGTGAGGTGCACATGAAGAAAAGTTGGAAGTTGTTTCACAAGAAGTTTGTAAGGAAAAAACTTCTTTAAAGAAAGTTTTACAAAACCTCTTGGATATGTGATATCTACAAGAGAAACCATTTTTTAAGTATCTTCTGCAACAAAGATATAGAGATGTCAAAAGTCAACCATGATGTATCTTTCATCCATCATGGGTAGTGAGCCCTATGTATAGCCTACCCATTCCACCATATAAGCATACCTGCACACTATAACCTTCATAAAGGATGTTTTGCAAAGTACATTCAAATGTACTTATATTGGTTTTGTCCCTGCTATTGACTAGGCCAGAATACGAGGAGCAACCACAGGAGGAGTACTACGTTGACGACCACGCGAACTAGGATCGTCTCAGGGTCAGCAGCCTGTAGGTTAAGGCGTGACTTGGGAGCTACCACGTTGTGTTTTGCTATCCTCCGCTGTGTGTGTGTGTGTGTTATTTGCCTGCCCTGCGTGGAAGTTGTTTAAAACTTGTTCATGGTCCATTTATGTAAGACCTTATTATTTGTGTAATGGATGATGTTATCTGTGTACCAACTTCATATGTTGTTCACGACTGATTGTTCTGGGATAGTGAATGTATGCATATGAGAGGTCTTGGACTTGCTAGTCTAGGCCCTCTACATAATATATCTACAGTTTGTTGTTTGCCGATTGATGATAAATTAGGTCAACTCCAATAACAATATAAATATAAAATTTAGGAAAAAATGCCCGAAGATCGTTTTTCTTTAATTATTTAAGATCAACATTATAAAATATGATCTATACTAACTAGCACTGGTAGAAAAAAGGCCTTCGGTATGCCAGCATCAGTCCCCAAGCGTCGCGCACCGTGACTAATGAGTCTTTAGTCCCGGGTCGGGAGGAGACCCGCGACAGAAGGTCAGACGTCGCGGGTTGGGAAGCGCGTTGCGGCGCGTGGAGGGAATTAATTCCGGTTGACCTGGCCGCCCGGGACTATTGGTCCTTTATTCCCCGTTCCCGTGGCCAACCGGGACCAATGGCCCTTTATTCCCCGTGCCCGTGGCCAAGCGGGACTAAACATCAAGCTTCTCGCCTCCCCCGCGGCGGTTTTTATTTCACGAGCGAGGCAGAAGGGCGCCATTCCAACTGCTCGCTCTCTGTTCTTCCTCTCTCGCTCTCTGTTCTTTTCGATCCAAGCACACGCACGCAAATGGCTGAAGTTTGGACGCAACACGAAGGTCCCACACTATGCGGCAAGGATTTGGACGTGTTCTTCACCAAAAGTTCCGCGAGGCTGCATGAAGCTCTGGGTCATTTGGTCGATCTCTATTTTGCAGCTCCCGAAGAACACCGGTTCTTTGGGGTCGATCTGGAGTACACGGCGAATCAGAAGGATGTTGCCGTCATCCAGATTGCGTTCAAGCAGTCGGTGTTGGTCTTCCAATGGTCAAGGTAGAAGCTATAGCACACGTACAATCTTGCATGCATCTTCGAGTTTTTTTGTTGCATGTGAAGAATACGTGTGTTGCAACATATCTAACACATATCTTATTTTTGTTGTTACAGTAGTTCAAAGCATTGCCCGGACCTTGTTGATTTTCTTGTCAACTCGGGGTTTGACTTTTGCAGCGTTGACATCACGCAAGACCGTGTGAAGTTGATGCGCATCGGTATTATGATACCTGAAGATCACTACGTTGATCTTCAGAATCTTATCCAGTTGACCGGGCCAAGACCGGGATGGCTGTCATGGCAAGCACCTTCATCCACCAGGGCTATCAAAGGATGAAGACTGATTTCCGCCGAGAGAATCACTTCTATTGGGAGGAGACCCCATTGCGCATGACGAACCTCAAGTATGCGGCCATAGATGCATATGTCGCGTACGAGTTGTTCCGCATCTACTCGGCGGGGCCATAGATGATGTATGCGTTCGATATCTATGTGCATGCATGTAATGGGTATCTAATTAGTTGTATATATATGTAATGGATATCTTTTGTGATCGACTCTATATATATATGTTATGAAATGTGATCGACTCTATGTTGTGTTATGTGTGATCGATCTATGTTTGTGTGTTATGTGTGATCGACTCTATGCATGTAATGAATATTGTTTGTATTATTGTTCTTTATTTTTGATATATTTTTTCATTTTAAGATTTTAAAATGAATTAGTATTATTTTTCTTCATTTTTTGATATATTATTTGTATTTTTAAGATTTTAAAATGAATTAGTATTATTGTTCTTAATTTTTGATAATATTATTGTATTTTAAGATTTTAAAATGAATTAGTATTATTGTTCTTCATTTTTGATATATATTTGTATTTTTAAGATTTTAAAATGAATTAGTTCTATTTTTCAATTTTTGGATATATTATTTGTATTTTAGAAATAATACAAATTAAAAGTTAATGTTTATTTATTTATTCAAAATTATTAATTACATCATTACTTTTGTTTATTAAAAGATTTATTTGAAATTCAAACAATAAAGAAATGTGGCTTCGACCAACATGTTAATAAGATTGATATGATACTACTATCACATACATGCGTGAGAAACACTTGGATTCGGGACGGGATGGAACTCGGAAGTTAAGTGTGCTAGTGCTAGAGTAGTGGGAGGATGGGTGATCGAGCGGGAAGTTTGACATGAGTAAGTAATTTGACTAGAGATAATCTTAGTTAGACACTAAGCAAATAATACAAATTGTGAAAAAAAAGGGAGTGAAAAAAAGAAGTGAAAAAAAGGGAGTGAAAAAAGGTGAGAAAAATAATTAGAAACCAAATGAATTAAAAAAATTACGAAATAAATCTAGTCCCGGTTCATGTGGCCAACCGGGACTAAATGTCCTCCGCCCCCGGCTCCGCCACCCGCCCACGTGGACGGACTTTTAGTCCCGGTCCGTAAGTGGCGGGACTATAGGGTGGGGCCTTTAGTCGCGCGTAGCTAGTCCCGGTTGCCTGGACGGGATTAATGGGCCTGGCGAACCGGGACTGTAGGCCTTTTTTCTACCAGTGTAGGTAGCACTAGCTACTACTAATCTTACTCTGATGTTGATATCTTGGTGTCGGAAGCCTCCTCCGCGCCACCGTCTTCGCGACGACGTTTGCGGAGGGTTGTCACCTTCCCGTCGGTGGCGGAGGCCTCACTTGAAGAGCTGGCACAGACGAGCGCCTAGCCCTTCTCCTCGGGGCCCACGGCGGCGGCGACAGGTCCAAGGACCTCCTCCACGGCAGCGACGTGGGCTACTCCTTGCTCGGCGGCATCGACGGAAATGCCTACAACGTCGGCCGCTGTGACGGGTACCACGGCCTCCTCTGCGGTGGGAACGGGTGCCACGACCTCCGCGGCAGCGACGTGGGCCACCACCGCCGCCTCCTCCTCCTCCGAGCCACTCTCGGATGGCGGCGGCGACAGCGGCATTCCTTCATGGAAATATACCCAAAGAGGGTCCACTGTTGAAACGGAGCTTGGCGTCAGTGACCCGATCGAACGATCGGAGTGAGGCGGGGAATCTTCCCCGCTGGACTCATCACTGGAACCATTGTTCATGGCTACGGTAGTACGTGTTGTAGGGAATGTGTGTGTGCGCGAGGAA
The DNA here is from genome assembly GCA_028641055.1 of Alopecurus myosuroides. Taxonomy (NCBI): domain Eukaryota; kingdom Viridiplantae; phylum Streptophyta; class Magnoliopsida; order Poales; family Poaceae; genus Alopecurus; species Alopecurus myosuroides. The sequence goes on along the minus strand of JAPCYS010002845.1, from coordinate 42,814 downwards.
GAAGAGGTCCGGGCGAGATCGATGAAGGAAACTAAACAACCGGGGATTGGATTTATTGGATTATTCTAGCCGGTCAGAATTCCAAAATTATGAGCTTCATTCACGCTCAGGACTTCGAAATCACGCGGTTACAACTGTATTCCAGTTCACTAGATCGTGTGAATGTCACGTTCGCACGCCGTCTTCAGTTTTGACAACTTCCCAACTATCCTCCGAAAATAGCTGGACAGGCCTATAATTTGCATCTTACGAACAACAGGGTGTACCACGGGAGATATCGCGTTCAAACCCAGGTCCGTCGCTCAATTTTTTTAAAACAAAAACAGACCGTAAAAATATGCCAACAAGAGCCGGGTGGTTTTGCAGACCGACGCACGAAATTGCCGAGGCCGTCCGTAAAAAATTCAGGATGCGATTATGTACGCAGCAGTATCTAGCAACCGGTTTAGGGATTTTGGCAGGATGATTTTATTTTCTCCCGCCGTAGATTGAGTCTTATTGGAGCCGGGTGTTTTGTATGGAGGCCGTTTATATACACAACCCGGCTAAGGGATAGCGTTTCCGAGCCTGTTGTTTTTTTAAGGGTAAAACCGCCTCTAGTAATAGTCTCCAATACTCAATTTTCTACTAGTGTGAACTACTCATGCAAGGTGATCATGGTGATGTAGAGGCCTCCAGTTACTACCCCCTAGCCGGCAAGGTGCTGAAGCAGGACTCCAGAAGCTCTAGATTGGACTTTCGAGGTGACATTGGCTCTCTGTATGAACGAGTTTGCTTCTCTAAACTTTGTCGTCCCTGAACTTTTAGGCGAAGCAAAGTTTCACGTTTTAGAGGTTGATCTGCTTGTGTGTCTTCTTCAATCCCCTACAATTACGCTTTCCCATCGTCTGAACGGTTCTGTCCCACAACGGTGACACCCTCGCACGTTGGCGATACCGAGCTTCGCCGCCGGAACCAAGGAAGAAGAAGATAATGGCGGGCATGGGCGCGGGTTCCATCTTTTACATGGAAAACTCCGAGCTGGATAAGTTGCGGGTCCCGCACTTCGACGATAATTTGTGGGTGCTGCGCTGGGATATAGATGAGTGGTGGGTCCAGCACTTGGCTGGATAAGTGGTGGATCCCGCTTAGAAAACAGACGTCCTCGGCTTACATAATCTAAAACTCTAACGACAAGTGTTGACATGTGTCTTCGGTTTAAACGTTAAAAAGGGGCAGGTCGTGCATTAACTATTTGTGCGCACAAAAACGCCGCATGAGAGCTATTCGGGACAATTACGTCGCTTTACTTCCATTACATATGAAAAGGGTCGCATAGGAGTTATTGGCCCTTTGGGCTCCACCTATACATGTATATATATATATATATATATATATATATGCAAAATAGCTGGCTACCATGGGTGGTAGCTCTGCATGCACATCTGGCCATTAGATGTTGTATAGAGAGTATAGCGAGAGCACATTTTTTCCAACGGCCTCAATATTTTCCTAACGACAGAAGCTCACGGCGTCACACCGAGCACAACCTCATTGATTTTTTGTATAGCTAGCTGCATGCTAAACACCACCCTATCCTTTTTAGTCTCTGCCATCCGTGCATGCATTACCGTAGAGAATTGAGGATCATATGATTTTTTCCCTCATCAACACCCCTCTGCCTCATTGATTTTTTTTGTATAGCTAGCTGCATGCGAAACACCACCCTCATCCTTTTTATTCTCTGCCATCCGTGCATGCATTACCGTATGATTTTTCCCTCACCAACACCCCTCTGCCTCATTGATTTTTTTTGTATAGCTAGCTGCATGCGAAACACCACCCTCATCCTTTTTATTCTCTGCATCCGTTCATGCATTACCGTATGATTTTACCTCACCAACACTCCTCTGCCTCATTGATTTTTTGTATAGCTAGATGCATACGAAACACCACCCTCATCCTTTTTATTCTCTGCCATCCGTGCATGAATTACCGTAGAGATTGAAGCTCATTACCGTAGAGAATTGAGGCTCATATGATTTTCCCCTCACCAACACCCCTCTGCCTCATTGTTTTTGTTTTGTATAGCTAGCTGCATGCAAAACATCACCCTTATCGCTGTAATCAAGCAACCTAGTCCACCACATTGAATTTTTTTTCCATGTTGTCGTTATTTTACTCGCAGCCTGACTTTTTAAACCCAACCACATCTAGTTTTCCCGCGCACGTCCTTCACGCCACAAGATACTAGTAGCAAAAAATAATGGTGCTCGTTTGATGGAAAAAAGTAAGTGTTGTGTTAGATGCAGCATGGTCTAGATCGTTTAAGATTTCAGCACTCGGACGGACGGAAGGCATTCCCCATATGTAATCTATATCACGGAAGGGACATCCGTCTATGCGTCTAAACGGCATCGCATGCATGGACCTCATCAAAAAGAACATGTGTTCATGAAATCCTACGATTGGGAAGGCATGCGCACCTACCACCCATGGTAGCAAATCCGCGTCCATATATATATATATATATATATATATATATATATATATATATATGACTTTGGCCACCCAATAATATTACGTTGATTATTCCTAACAATGCCCACGATACGTGCAGACGTAGTGTATGTGCTCCAAGAGAATGTCCGATAAGGTTTTTTTTTAGAAATGGGAGCCTAGGCCCCGGCCTCTGCATCAAAATGATGCACACAGCCGGTTTTTTATTAATCAAATTCGAAAAACATCCAAAGCATGTAGCAAGTAGCTTATTACAATCATGGGTCCGAAAGCGTGGCCACAAAGACTAGCCACCGAAACAAGGACGAACTACGCATTAATTCGCCTAGCATTAAGCCACCCAGCCTGGCTGTAAATAGCCCGAACGACCGCCATCAGTCGAGCACAGCCGGAATCCATAAGTCCTCGTTGATCCAGAGGGAGAAGAAAAGCCCACATCTGGATAGAATAGACCGCCTTGTTTACAACCTGCAAAAAGTGAATATTCGTTTGTCTGTTAAAAACCACATCATTACGGCAATTCCAAATTGCCCATAGGAAAGCAGCCGCACCAACTCGTATTCGTGCTTTTGTTTTCCTATCAATACCATTTAACCAAGTACCAAACATATTCGCAATGCTAGTAGGTGGATAAATGCTATAAGTAAAGTGAATCAAACGCCAAATATCACGGGCAAAAGGACATGTTATAAACAAGTGTTCTACAGACTCATCTGCATCGCAAAAAACACATTTTTTACAACCATGCCAATTTCTCTTAATCAATTGTCCTTAGTTAAAATAACCCTTCTATTAAGGAACCATAAGAAGATCTTAATCTTCAGTGGCACCTTCAATTTCCACAAGTATTTTCGTAAAATATTGTGGATCCATGCATCAAATCAGCATAGTACGATTTAACAGAAAACATTCCATTCAATGTTAGTTTCCAACGAAACTCATCCCTATCATCTGTTAGAGAAACTCCCATAAGCTTCTCCACCAAATGTAACCAGCGATCTCTCTGTGTCCAACTATATTCCTTCGAAACCGAATGTCCAAAGGATTATGCGCTAACACATTCGCGACGGTAACATTCTTATGGGAAACGATACTATATATGACGGGTAGGCTTGGGATAACGGTTCATCCCCTAGCCATGTATCTTCCCAGAATCGCACCTGCTGCCCGTTCCCTAAAGAAAACTTGCCCCGTGAAAAAAATTCACTTTTCACTCGCATTAAACCTTTCCAGAATGGTGAGTCCGATGGTTTGCTCTCTACTTGAGATAACGTTTTATCCCCCAAATACTTGTTAGAGAGTAACTCATGCCACACCCCCTCTTCCGTTAATAACTTGTATAACCATTTACTCAACAGACACATATTTTTAATTTGTAGTACTTCAATCCCTAATCCTCCTTGATCCTTTGGACGGCAAACAATATTCCATTTAGTTAGTCTATATTTCCTCTTCTTGACATCACTTTGCCAGAAAAACCTCGATCGATAAAAATCCAACCGTTTCCTCACCCCCACGGAATTTCGAAAAAGGACAGTGGAAACATAGGTAAACTAGATAGGACCGAGTTGATCAACACAAGGCGATCCCCGTAAGATAACAATTTACCTATCCAAGAACTTAGTTTCTTATCAAACCTGTCCTCAATGGGCTTCCACTCTTTGTTAAGAAGTTTTCTATGATGAATTGGTATGCCTAGGTATTTGAAAGGTAGACTGCCTACCTCACAGCCAAAGATATTACGGTAATGATCTTGGGAATCCTTGGCCTTACCAAAACAAAAAATCTCACTCTTGTGGAAATTAATTTAAGACCCGACATGAGCTCAAACATCGCAAGTATAAGCTTCATATTCAGGGCCTTTTCGATATCATGTTCCATGAAGATGATCGTATCGTCGGCATACTGAAGAATTGATACCCCTCCTTCGACAAGGTGTGGTATTAACCCTCCTACTTGGCCATCCTCCTTAGCTCGCTCTATGAGAATTGCCAACATATCCGCTACGAGATTGAACAGGATAGGTGATAACGGGTCGCCTTGTCTCAGCCCTTTTAAGTTTGAAAATAATGTCCGATATCGTCATTAACTTTAATACCGACACTCCCTCCTTGGACAAAACGAGCTATCCATTCACACCAAACTGGTGAGAACCCCTTCATTCTTAACACTTGTTGCAAGAAAGACCAATTCACTTTGTCATAAGCTTTTTCGAAGTCAATTTTAAACAAAACCCATCTAAATCTTCCTTTTTAATTCATGTATAGTTTCATGTAGGACTACCACCCCTTCCAGAATGTTTCTACCGGGTAGAAACGCTGATTGAGTTGGTCGGATCACTCTACTCGCAATAGATGTAACCCTATTAGTCCCTACTTTTGTGAACACTTTGAAACTAACATTAAGTAAACAAATTGGTCTATATTGCTCAATACGGCTAGCGTCCTCTTTCTTAGGTAGCAGCGTTATGACCCCAAAGTTAAGCTTATATAATGGTAAGTCTCCATTATATAGCTGGGCAAACATGGCCATCAAGTCTGACTTAATTACTTCCCAAAATATCTGATAAAACTCTGCGGGAAACCCATCAGGTCCTGGGGCTTTATTGTGTTCCATCTGAGATACAGCTTCAAACACCTCCTTTTCGGTAAAAGGAGATGTAAGAATTTGATTCTCTTCAGGGGAGATCTGGGGCATATCCTCCGTCATATCCTCGACTAAAGAAACATAATTCGGCGCCGGTGCCCCAAATAGTTTCTTATATATTCGGAAATAAAAACCCGCAAGTTTAAATCTCCAATAATGGTGCCCTCATCTTGTTCTAGCTGAAATATTTTTTTCTTCCTATGTTTGCCATTAGCAATCAGGTGGAAGTATTTCGTATTACTTCCCCCTTCTTGTATATGTCTTACTTTAGCTCGTTGTGCCCATTTAGATTCCTCGTCCCGTTTCAACTTTCGTAAATAATCATCGGCCTCCTTTTTTGCCGCCCGTTCGGCTGCATTTAAAGGAATCGATTCTGCCTTTATATCAAGCATATCAATAAGAGTCGTTAATTTGTCTTTCAGCTTCCTATATTCACCACTTTGATTTTTAGCCCATCCACGAAGAAATTGTCTCAGATGCCTAATTTTGTTTTGCCACCTCTCTACCGGATCATTCCCACCATTAATATTCATCCATTCTCTACGAACTAACTCATAGAAACCATCCTGGCGTATCCAGGATAATTCAAATGAGAAGTGACTTTTATTTCCGACATGTGCCTGGAGCCCAGAGTCCAAAAGTAGCGGTGTATGATCAGACCCCGTGCGGGTCAAAGCATGTACCGAAACCAGCGGATATTTCTGCTCCCATTCAATGCTATTAAGAAAACGATCTAATTTCTCGTAAGTAGGATTATCTCCCCAGCTCGCCCAAGTGAATTGTCTACCAGACAATGTAATCTCTTTGAGGTCTAAACTCTCAATAATGGCATTAAAAATAAAAGGCCACCTAGCATTGAAATTGTCATTATTCTTTTCCTCCTGTCTCCGAATGATATTAAAATCCCCCCCGATCAACATCGGAAGAGTTTCATTATCACAAATACGAACTAACTCCGATAAGAATTCAGGTTTCTTAGAGTCTTGTGCAGCTCCGTAAACTACAACAAAAGCCCATAAGAAACCATCCGCTTTGGTGTTTACATGAAATTTTAGACAATAATCCCCAGACACAACGGTTTGTGCTGCGAGAGTAGTGTTATTGAATCCAATTAACATCCCTCCAGAACGTCCATGAGGAGGTAGACAGAACCACGTAAAATCTCTCCCCCCCGCAAGAAAGTCCAAGAAATGAGTAGTAAAAGAAGATCTGCCTGTCTCAATCAACGCAATAAAATCGAGATTATGATCTTTGATAAACTCATTAACAGCTAGGTGTTTCGCATGATCCCCAAACCCATTGCTATTCCAAATTAAACCTCTCATCTTACTTTTTAAATTTTTTAATTCTAGAACTCCTCCTGGGCTTAGACAAATTGCAAACATTCTTCGTCCGGTTACGTTTAACCGTCTTGGAGAATGGAAGATGATCCGTATGATCATCCTCTTGCTCTACCCCACTATCAGAAAGATCCGCACTCAAGTTAGTAGCTTTCGTTAAAGCCAAGCTGGAGTGGGAGTCAACTAAATCATCTTGCAGCTTATCATTTAAATTATTTTTCAAGAATATAATGGATCTAGCACGTTCTTGCTCTAGCATACCCGAAATAGAAGAATCAACTTGTTGCTTATTCTTTCCCAGCGAAACTCCTAACTTATCTGCTCTCGCCTTAATTTCAGAATCGGTAAATGAAAGCAAAGACAAATCAACAGAATGTAAATTACCTTTAGCAAAACTCGAATCCTTCCGTTGCGCAAGGGCCATAGCACGCAGCTCCTGCGGAAGGTCCGCGTCTGGCTTAGCCCGAAGGCGAGCACTAGAGCGGATCTCCACCTCAGTCTCGGCCATGCCCCCATAAGCCAAAACCGCCGCCCTCGAAGGTCGTGAAGGCGTTACCGCCACCGCTTCCAACCCCAACCCGCCTGGTTGAGGTGAGCAGTGCGCGGTGAGAGGTGAGTCCGTCGACCCCGTCTCCCCACCCAACCCGCCTGGTTGAGTGGTGAGAACAGCCACACCATGAAACGCATCAACCAGACGCCGTGGTGCCAACTCCCTTGCACACTCGGTGGGTGTAATCCCAGTCGAAGAAGAAATAGGTGGCAGCGGGCGTCCGGCTGACACCCGGGCCACCCGTCCAGAAGAAGCCACCGTCGGTGAAGAGGGGGACCGCGGGTATCCGTCTGATACCCTGGCCACCCGACCAAGCGAATCCCCTGCCGATGCAGGGGCCGAAGCAACACCACCGACATCCTCCTCGACTGCCGCTACCCCATGTGTAGGAATCACCTCATGCGCAACAGACTCACTCATATGATCGGAATAACCATCAGCACCCGCCGCCGTAATAGGAGTGTCAACGTATTGTGCCCCCTTACTCAACGAAATGAGATGTAACCGAGCTTCCCTTACCGATTTGGCCACTAAAGGAGAAAGGACCACCCCGGTAGCAAAAACATTCTTCACGCCATTCACCTCCGTGCTCTTATCCGCCCCACTACTCTCCTCACTAGGTGCATTATCCTTCTCCTTATTATTATCGAGGTCCATGTTACCACTCATAGGCCCCTTTTGCTTCGAGCTCCCGCCATCACGCCCCCCATCGTCAGGTGAATCATGCGTAGAATCAACTGCCATGACGTCCTCATCATCAGAATCCGGCTTCTCCACAAAGAACTTCAGCTCATAAAACCCATCACGAAGAAAAACGGGCCAACCATCAGGAATCTGTGTGTAGTCCATACACCCAACCAGAACCCGCAACACCCCATGCTTCCGAGTATACTTCATATCAACTTTAAGAGTCTTTCCAAACAAAGAACCAAGACTCCAAAGAAGCAGAAAATCACCACGATGCTTAGGCAAATTATCCCGTTGTAAATCAGATCCGTACGTATATAGTGAAAACAAAAAATAGTGTTTAACATATAAAATGAGGATCAAAACAACTACATGCAACAAATCGTCGCCACACCGAACCAAGCATAGTTGCTAAACTGACATACAGTACTACATAAACATATTTCTCTCACATGAATGTGTGTGTGCACCCACTATTCCAAATTTAAAGACGTCGTTGCACTGCCTTCGCTGTTGATATCCATGAATGATACTGAGCCCTGTTGTTCAATCACAACCCTGCCAGATAAAGGTACCGTGGTTTACAAATTTGGTGTAATGAGAAATGAGGACAATATGCTAGTAAGCGTGCCATTTTCATGTGCAAACAGTAGCAGTGCCCAAATGTCTACCATATCTTGCATCAGACATATCTTGTGCAACATGTAGTATGTTTGAGCAGTAGTGGTTTGTAAGACCAGGAGTGGCTACATATATTAGCAAAAATGTCCGTGCTTCGCAACGGGCTGATGGAACTGTTACAAAATCACTAACGTCTTTATCTCATGGTGTATCGTATTTACTCTCTCCGTCTCATATTAATTGTCTCAAGATTTGACAAAATTTGATGTATCTAACACTAAAATATGTCTAGATACATCCATTTTTGTTCAACTTTGAGACAATTAATTTAAGACGGAGGGAGTATATAAATCATATGTTGAATTGTACTTAATCAAAAAAAAATTACGAGGCTCCATCAAGCATCGGCGTTGGCTAGCCAAACATCTTCTAGATTTTCCAGGAATCTTGGTGTCACGGCTGAAAGAAAAGATTTGGTGGCTTGTGTCTTATAGGTGTCAACTTTCATCTCCTAGGAAACACACTCGTTGTCGTCCACCGGTTAGGCCTAGACGAATGGTGGTCATTCACACGTTTGTCGTCGTCGAGGATGTCGATGAGGCCAGATGTGGGCGTAGCCGCATGTTTTGTACTGCGCAAGCACATCCTCGTGCTCAACGTCCTCCTCCGCATGGAAGGCAAGGCGGTGGTTGACCTAAATTCCGCCCATAATCGATCCACCCGCATGATATTAACTTTTGTTCGTCTTTTGGTCTTAATAATTAGTTTTCATTTTCTTATATTCATTTATACCTTGTTATTTTTTTCATTTACTATCATGAATTAGTATTTGCTTGAGTCACCACTGTAAATGTCTCATAGATCTATTACGAAGCACTTTCATCATTTGTTCTATCATTTAGATGTGTTCTTGAATGCAATCCCTAATTGTCTTGTCTTGTGATGTAAAAAAAATGGCTACTGCTCTACAAGAATAGTGGGGCCTTACAGGACGATCTTTTTTCTGTTGGACTTAAGGCTCCGATCCAACTCTCCTAAAAGGTCCAAATCAGTTACGCTTTTCTAGCTAAGAGTTTTGGCAGTTCCAAAGAGAAAAATACCGAAGGGTAGGACACAACAATTGGTGATATAAATACATAGCGATCCATTACGGTTATGCTAGTGCTCAGGCATCCGTTCGCACGTAATGCGACGTGGCAGGCCAGAATCCACAGAACATGCATGTATCATACATGATGTATGTGTGCACGGGAGCGCGTGTGCATGTGTGTAGCCCAGCCCATCACGGAGCTATTCTCGACTTCTCGTAGAACTTTTGCCGGAGTTGTAGAGGGGAGAGGCCGGCAAGGCCGATGGTGGCGCAAACGATGGGGCACGTGGTAACCCTCTGTTGTGCGTTGAGAGCGACCAGGTTGCAAGCAGCTTTTATCAAAGCGATCCATGTATGGAGTTGGATTTCATGATTGATTCTGCTTAGAATCCATCCCGAGCGGACCACAAACAGTACCTAGGACGGATCCGTGTGGATCAACCACGATGGACGGAAGTAGTGAAAAAAAAAACCGTCTCGTTCGATTTTCGCGAAATCTACGATTCTCGGAGTGGGGCGAGAAAATATATTATCAGCACAAAATTTCGGTTGGGTTTGAAAAAATCAAATACGAAATAGTTATAAAACGAAGTAGTCTAGTACTTCAATCAGAAGGATGCGTTGGTCTGATGGTTTAGTGTCTATTCTAACATCTGTATGGTGGGGAGTTCGAATCTTTACTTTTTGTTTAATTTTGCTAAATTATTTTAAGCATTCAAATTTGAATCTGAATGAAATCTTTGAATTTTTTCTTCGAAATTTCGTTAATTTCTCGAAATTTGCGAATCTCTGGCAGGGGCGATAGAAAATTCTAAAACGAAACCAAAAAAATCATATCGATCGTTCCTTTTCAATCCAATGGTAAGGACATCATGACCTACCATCAGGAACAATCGCCTTAGTCCGTATTATATAGTAGAGATTAATTTGTTGGTGGTTACAAATTTAAAATCTTACTCTATATAAATATGACCAAATCAAGATAAATTTATAGTCAGTTGCAGTTTTTCGATGTCGTTTGTACTGGAGTGTGTTACAATAATTGTAAGTATACTCATGTGATAAGTACCTATATGTATAAGGGGGGGGGGGCTATGTACAATCCGCTTTGTCAGTTAAAACCAATGGCATAGTCCACCTCCTTGGAGGCTTAACTATGACAATTATTATTTTGTAACAATGATACCAATGAGATGGCAATGAACCCATAGCTCTTTTGCTTTGGCCCCTAAGTGTAGCTATATACGTGGACTCACATGAGTACAGAACTTATGTATGACGTGTTTATTGTAAATCCTTTTTATTTCTACATCTTAATGTACTCAGTCCCCGTGTGTCTCAACCATTTAAGTAGTATATATAAGAAAACAAACATGTTAATTGCATAGTTAGTGAAGGTCGTTCTAGCTCCTACCAGTTACTTATAGATAACAGTCCATGGTTGGCTTTTGTGTGTTTTCATCTTGTACTCTACTATATGCAGCGCTCTCTCTCTCTCTCTCTCTCTCTCTCTCTCTCTCTCTCTCTCTCTCTCTCTCTCTCTCTCTCTCTCTCTCTCTCTCTCTCTCTCTCTCTCTCTCTCTCTCTCCCTCTCTCTCTCTCTCTCTCTCTCTCTCCCTCCCTCCCTCGCTCTCTCCCTCCCTCCCTCCCTCTCTCAAAACTCCCTCCCTCCCTCCCTCCCTCCCTCTCTCTCTCTCAAAATACATGCATGGACATTCCTAGTCAGACTTTGCGAATGAAAAGATTTTTAGACATGTGTCATGCCTCGATCTATAATTTCATCACTTGAGGTAGTGCGACCATTAAGGTTAATGGTCATATTTGACATTATGTCCAAACAAAAAAATATTAAAGCATGGCGACATATTATCGCCAATATTTTTAAACATTGTGGCTACTATGTTAGCTGTCATTATTTAGTTTGCAAAGATAATGGGCAAACTGATGGGTGAGTTCCACATCTTAGGAATGAACGACTATGTATCCTTCAATATGTAGATGATACGATTATTTTACGGACTATGACGTTTAAAAGGGTAAGAATCTAAAGTTAATAATTTTAGTGTTCGAGAACCTATTGGGGATTAAATATTTTTGGAAAATAAAATTGTTCTTCTTCGGGGAATCCCAAGACAAGGTTGCTGAATATGCCGAACTATTTGGATTTGAGCTAGATCAGGGACTAGAAAACCCAAAATGGTAACACGTGGTGGAGTGCCTCGAGAAAAGGCGAAGAATTCTAGAAAGGAAAGTTACTATTTGCTGGGAGAAGATTTATTCTCATTCATTCGATAATAAGTAATTCAATACTTTATATATGATATCATTTATCTAGCTGCCAAACAAAATCATCGTAGACTGGAATACTTACGATCACTATTGGTTTTGCAAAGGCGGTAGTGATTAAAAGAAACATCAACTAGTTCCATGGTATGTTCTTTCCGTCTAAAAGATCAGGTTGATATTTGTACTTAGGCCCTTCAAGTTAAAAAAAACTTTTGCCCTACGTGGTAAATGGCTTTTCAATCTTTTTATCGCTGATGTGTTCAAGTAAGATAATAGAGTACATAAGCTCAAAATCACTATCCTGGTTTTACTGTAAATCGGGGGACTCACACTTCTAGAAATGTGAAATAATAAAGAAAAAACAATTCTTATGTTTTTCATCATTTCCTATCAACGACGGCATGGAAATCGGATTCTAGAAGGATAAATGGCGAGTGAATAACACTTTCTCGAGAAGTACCAATCTATGTATATTATTATCAATCACAAGAGATATATAATCACCACGGTTTGGAAACATATCCACCAAATGTGGTGAGGCAAGATTTGTGTCGGACCACGGCTTGCGTCATGAAGCACTCTTTTTGGGCGGTGGCAATGGTCCAACTAACGCGAGGGAATGAAAAATTCTACATGAGAGTGAAAAATTCTCGGTGGATACTATGCACAAAGCAGTTTTCCTTTAATAAGTGCATGTCAATAATAAAATTTATTTAGAAAATAGAGGTGCCTCTCAAATAAAAAAAAATCGTGGTATTTTTGCAAAGGTGTGATCTGTACCAAGAATAACCCCGGAAACCGCAAATCGAATGGAAGATTCCACTATTGTTTTTTGTCATGCGGAGAGAACAGTCATAAATATATGTTCTTCCAATGCAAGTTTGACAATTTTATATGTTGAGCCATGCAAATGGAGTTTAAGTTGTACCGACCACGTAGTTTGGCAAACATATTCCGGAACTAGCTACATGAGAGGTCGTCATATGGTTGATATGGATTATTTAGGTCATCATATGGTCGATATGCCTAGTCATATACGGGTGCACCTATTTCCCCTGTTTTTGGTTGTATCAATATCGTTTGAATAACATATGCATGTTTACGAAGGTCTATACAAGGTTGGAGAAGATTGTGAGGGATATTTTTGTTCCACATGGATGACTGCGTGATCTATGGATCAGCCCTCCACTTGTTTAGGTGTTTTTATTTTTGTTATGCGCATGTGTGCATCCTAACTATGCATGGCTGACTATGAGCTATTTTTAATTAAGTTTCCTTCATGCTAATTACTAAGTGTTATAAAGAGCCCTTTATCGGAAAAAAAACTGATTAATACTACGTTTACTATACAGAAAGGGCGAGCAAGAAGATCCTAAGTGTAGTTCCGTTGAGATACCCAGAAGCGGTCTAATGTTGAGGAAACCTGAATCCCATGTGAAGGTCTCTGTCAAAGTATAGAAGAAGAATCGTCCTACTGATTAGCCCATATGTTTAGGTTTTTTATGATTATTCCATATACTTGTATTGTGCCAAATTTGGTTTTTATTTCTCTTATGCGCCTGTGTGCATTCTAACTATGCACGACCGACTATGAGTTATTTTGAATTGAATTGCCTTCATGCTAACTACTAAGTTTTATAAAGAGCCCTTTATCGGGGAAAATTCGGGTCTCAATACTATGGTTACGGTAAGGAAAGGGCGAGAAATAAGATCTTAAGTGTACTTCCGTTGAGATATGCAGAAGCGGCCTAATGTTGAGAAAAACTGCATCCCAAGTGATGGTGTCTGTCAAAATATAGAAGAAGAATCGTCGTACCTTGGGAAAGGAGGTTGAAATTAACTAGCGTATGGTCATGAGTGTACAGTCATGATCATTTGCTAAAAAGATAAGAACAATGACCAAAGGGTAAAATGCTAAATCCCGACACCAAAGGCTTTCTTATGTGCATAAAGGTATGGTGCATTAGGAACATCTTGAACTTGTGGACGACGAGTATAGTGCAACTCATTGGATATACGATAGGAGTCACCCGAAAAGGCTCAGGACACGAGGGAGGTGGTAGGGAAGCGACAACTCATTGGATATACGATGGGACGGATGGATGAGGATAAGTTAGTTAGACTGGTGACAGTGGAAGTAACTTCAGTAGTAACATAGATGCCACGTAGGGAAATAGATGACATGGCAAGTATTTAATGAGGTGAGAGAGGGTTGTGGTAACAGAGCTAGTTACCATTACATCACACCTTCCAATGGAATATGAGTCTATAAGCTAATAAATACAGACTGGGGATTAAATATTTTTTGGAAAATAAAATTGTTCTTCTTCGGGGAATCCCAAGACAAGGTTGCTGAATATGCCGAACTATTTGGATTTGAGCTAGATCAGGGACTAGAAAACCCAAAATGGTAACACGTGGTGGAGTGCCTCGAGAAAAGGCGAAGAATTCTAGAAAGGAAAGTTACTATTTGCTGGGAGAAGATTGATTCTCATTCATTCGATAATAAGTAATTCAATACTTTATATATGATATCATTTATCTAGCTGCCAAACAAAATCATCGTAGACTGGAATACTTACGATCACTATTGGTTTTGCAAAGGCGGTAGTGATTAAAAGAAACATCAACTAGTTCCATGGTATGTTCTTTCCGTCTAAAAGATCAGGTTGATATTTGTACTTAGGCCCTTCAGGTTAAAAAAAACTTTTGCCCTACGTGGTAAATGGCTTTTCAATCTTTTTATCGCTGATGTGTTCAAGTAAGATAATAGAGTACATAAGCTCAAAATCACTATCCTGGTTGTACTGTAAATCGGGGGACTCACACTTCTAGAAATGTGAAATAATGAAGAAAAAACAATTCTTATGTTTTTCATCATTTCCTATCAACGATGGCATGGAAATCGGATTCTAGAAGGATAAATGGCGAGTGAATAGCACTTTCTCGAGAAGTACCAATCTATGTATATTATTATCAATCACAAGAGATATATAATCACCACGGTTTGGAAACATATCCACCAAATGTGGTGAGGCAAGATTTGTGTCGGACCACGGCTTGCGTCATGAAGCACTCTTTTTGGGCGGTTGGCAATGGTCCAACTAACGCGAGGGAATGAAAAATTCTACATGACTCTACATGAGAGTGAAAAATTCTCGGTGGATACTATGCACAAAGCAGTTTTCCTTTAATAAGTGCATGTCAATAATAAAATTTATTTAGAAAATAGAGGTGCCTCTCAAATAAAAAAAATCCTGCTATTTTTGCAAAGGTGTGATCTGTACCAAGAATAACCCCGAAAACCGCAAATCGAATGGAAGATTCCACTATTGTTTTTTGTCATGCGGAGAGAACAGTCATAAATATATGTTCTTCCAATGCAATTTTGACAATTTTATATGTTGAGCCATGCAAATGGAGTTTAAGTTGTACCGACCACGTAGTTTGGCAAACATATTCCGCAACTAGCTACATGAGAGGTCGTCATATGGTTGATATGGATTATTTAGGTCATCATATGGTCGATATGCCTAGTCATATACGGGTGCACCTATTTCCCCTGTTTTTGGTTGTATCAATATCGTTTGAATAACATATGCATGTTTACGAAGGTCTATACAAGGTTGGAGAAGATCGTGAGGGATTTTTTTGTTCCACATGGATGACTGCGTGATCTATGGATCAGCCCTCCACTTGTTTAGGTGTTTTTATTTTTGTTATGCACATGTGTGCATCCTAACTATGCATGGCTGACTATGAGCTATTTTTAATTAAATTTCCTTCATGCTAATTACTAAGTGTTATAAAGAGCCCTTTATCGGAAAAAAAAACTGATTCTAAATACTACGTTTACTGTACAGAAAGGACGAGCAAGAAGATCCTAAGTGTACTTCCGTTGAGATACCCAGAAGCGGTCTAATGTTGAGGAAACCTGAATCCCATGTGAAGGTCTCTGTCAAAGTATAGAAGAAGAATCGTCCTACTGATTAGCCCATATGTTTAGGTTTTTTATGATTATTCCATATACTTGTATTGTGCCAAATTTGGTTTTTATTTCTCTTATGCGCCTGTGTGCATCCTAACTATGCACGACTGACTATGAGTTATTTTGAATTGAATTGCCTTCATGCTAACTACTAAGTTTTATAAAGAGCCCTTTATCGGGGAAAATTCGGGTCTCAATACTATGGTTACGGTAAGGAAAGGGCGAGAAATAAGATCTTAAGTGTACTTCCGTTGAGATATGCAGAAGCGGCCTAATGTTGAGAAAAACTGCATCCCAAGTGATGGTGTCGGTCAAAATATAGAAGAAGAATCGGCGTACCTTGGGAAAGGAGGTGGAAATTAACTAGCGTATGGTCATGAGTGTACAGTCATGATCATTTGCTAAAAAGACAAGAACAATGACCAAAGGGTAAAATGCTAAATCCCGACACCAAAGGCTTTCTTATGTGCATAAAGGTATGGTGCATTAGGAACATCTTGAACTTGTGGACGACGAGTATAGTGCATAGGATAGGAGGGAACCATGACATCAGGAGTCACCCGAAAAGGCTCAGGACACGAGGGAGGTGGTAGGGAAGCAACAACTCATTGGATATACGATGGGACGGATGGATGAGGATAAGTTAGTTAGACTGGTGACAGTGGAAGTAACTTCAGTAGTAACATAGATGCCACGTAGGGAAATAGATGACATGGCAAGTATTTAATGAGGTGAGAGAGGGTTGTGGTAACGGAGCTAGTTACCATTACATCACACCTTCCAATGGAATATGAGTCTATAAGCTAATAAATACACATTTGTATGACACCACTTGTATGTTACTGCCAACTATGGAGATAGTAACATAGTCTATAAAAATGTGTATGTTACTCCCCATTGTGACCAGCCTTATAGGTATGTTATGAGGGAAGTAACATGAGCACTAATTGTCAGCACAAGGTTTAAGAAAATACAAACCCTTATTGGCTCTTGATACCATGTTACGAGGGAAGGAACTTGATCTATTATCACGGTCTTAGGCGCACATACGCAAGTCAATGAATAATATTAGGAAAATGGCATATAAAAATAAATAGATAAATCCTATCCCCTACCCCACCCCAATGGGAGTTGAAAAGGATCCCCGAGAAGATATAATGTGTCGACATCAATCATGTTTTTATTGGTAGTCAACCCAAGCATGGAAAAAGCACAATCATAATTATGTTGGTTAGCGGTTAGTTACCTTCTTTTTCCCATCAAATAGAGACGCAGAACGCCAATTCTACTGCCAAAGCTAACCGTCCGCTCAAGCCTGAGAATATGAAGCAAACAGTTCCAAATTTGCCGAACTTGTAATTTGATCATATGAGAAATGACAATAAGGATGCACAGGGCACAAATCCTATAGGAACGTACGCACATTTCATGCACATGATAACATAGATTGGTGATTATTTACCTAGAATATCTGGAGTTCCACAATTGAATAATGCCATCATGCGAACTTAATATTATATATGGAAGATCTCGGAGGGAAATGACAGAAATGACCGGTGACATGAAAGATCTCAATGTATGAACGCATGTCTTTCTTTTCAAGTCCCATATCTGATAATTCAAAGACAAATCATGCATTATTTATCCTTATCATGCGTTACTAAAAATGTCGTGCATGCTAAAATAGTTTATTTGTGAATGGAAATGACATAGGTACCTTGGCAGTACAATCATATGAGCCAGTAATCAAATAATCTTGTTCATCACGTTTGAAAAATTCCAAGCAGTTCACTCTATCAGAATGCCCAAAGAGTGTATTCTTAGATCCTGTAGAATCAAGGTTCCAAACCTAATCACCAAGCATAAAATTTATCATCAATCTCGCAACTAGCAAAGCTTAGCTTCATCATGGTAAAAAATTGTTTCATAAAAGAGTAGAAAAGGAAATAAAACTAAAAGAAAAGAAAAGAGATTTGTAAACCTTTATTGTGTGATCACTTGAAGCAGCAGCAAAACAGTTGATGTCCTCTGGGTTAAATGCAATAGCATAATATTCAAAATCAAATGTGGACTCTCCAAGCTGGTCGTCCAAAGCTTGTGTGCACTTCCAGCCCATGTATTTCTGAATGAAATAAGGCAAGCCTTTGTTCCAGTCCCAAAGTTTTATCTGGCCTAGTGATCGTGAGATCACATACGATTGGGTTGGATGGACGATCAAAGTTTGAACATGGTGATCATGAGCTCTAAAACTAGTTATTATTTGAATATCCTCTCCGTAGTTATATACATGCATGAAACCATCATCTAACCCAGCTACAAACTGTGTTTTTTGTGCCACAAACTTCACGGAAGTAGCTGCAGGTAGAGTCGCACACTTGTCAGTATAATAGTATGACACGAAGACAATTTTCGGTAGATAATTATATCAGAAGCATGCCTAGTTTCCGACAGGATATGTACATCATGTCCTTTCCCTGCCAGTAAACAAAAATTAATTTGTTAGTGGACCAGAAACGAAAGAAGGATACCTTTCATCTGGTAGTATAAATTGAGTTTTTTTGTCATAAAATGAATACATATATAGTAATGCATGGCACTCTAAAACCATACACCTTCCTTGGTAAGCAGTATGTTGTTATTATAAATATAGACTATGGAACAAGAAATAATTATATTGGAATAATGCATTGACTTGCCGTAGTATCATAGTTCCACAGGCAAAATTTGCTGAAAAAACTTCCCTTGCCGTGACCTGTTATAATCCTGTTTTACATGAAGAAAATTATTAGCACAGGATAGTTACATCCTAAATTCACTCAAACAAACTATTCGATCTTCAAGTGAACATATCAATTAGGGTATACACTCACAATGGGTCTGTTGGATGTGCATCAAGGCAAGACAATCTTTCATGGTACTGCACATCTCGGATGATCTGATTTTCGAAAAAAAACACTACTCAAAATTTGACGGACTCGTTCATATATGAGATCTCCCTATACAAGAGCAAAGAAGAAGAATTGCTCACCTTTGTTATAGGTGGGATCGCCTGCCACATTGAAGAACCATTCATGTAAAGGTCAACATCAGCAGAAAGACCAGATAAATGAAAAAGGAAACACGAGTGTATATGCAACTAATGGGGTAGTAACTCAGTGCCTCCTCGGCAACCTTTGACTAATACAATCAGCCTCTTAATAAAAATAACACGTTTTAGATCTCCATCCAGCTCATATTGACCCCATATTATCAAACTTGCTTCACATACATTTATTCTTTTATTTTTCACAGATGCAAGCGATCATATTTATAAAATTTTGGAAGGATAAAATTATACCATATTCAACATGTATGCTTTTTTCATAATTCTGAGACCCAATTTCCATGTTAGATTTCAAATAATTGGTTCATATGCATGAAGGTCATGAATAGCTTTTGGTCCGTCAACAACTATATAATATATACCAGCCGTGTTCGTAAATACATGATTTCTTAGAAAGAGTGTGACCAAGTTTTATACTTTAACTACTAATATATATTTATATATATATATAATCATTCTTGTTTAAATAAAATGGTAATCATTAAGATTGAAATAGTATAGTTATATTATTCATCGAAAATACCTTATAACAAAAAAAATCAGATTTTCATTAGCATGTGTGGGAATTAAATTGCTGGAAAATACCCATTAAAGATGTTAAATATATAAAAGGCCTTCTATGTTAAAGTGTAGAGAGTATGACCTTATGAAAACGAATCTCCGTGAGCAAGGAGCAGCACTGACACAATATTTTGGTGTGATAATATTGAAATATACAAGTCTTATTTTCTGAATGAAGTATACAACCAGTTTGGAATATTTATATGTCATGGCCATTTTTTGTCGTTTTGAAAACTAAAGAAGCAAAAGGGAAAAAATTCACACCTATTTTCCTCCTTTTTTTTATGTTGAGGAATGTGTCTCTCCGGTTCAACATATACATTGACAGACAAAAGTAGCAGCTATAGGACATGACTACGAACAATTGTTTATTTTGTATATATGAACTATCTCACCGGAGATGATGGCGCTCCCTGGAGAGAAAGAGTAGCTTCTATTGCAAGTGTATGCACCGTATTCCCCATCTCTTTAGCTTCCTCGAAAAATTCCTCACACTCAGATTCGTCTTTAAAGGGAACATACTTATCCCCTGATATGCTGCTCTCAAGAATATCTCCCTCTGTCCATTTCACAATGAGAGTGTAAATAGATTTGGGGGGCATAATACCGCCTTGCCTCATGAACCTAAATGCCACATATTCATCTGTATTGTTTACTAGCTCAAGTGAGCATGGCATGGGATGGACATCAAGTAGCCTGCTTGTGCACAGGATCGCCTACATCGGATGAAATTTAATGTTAATGAGCATCGGAGAAATTTTGATACCTTCTACGGTACGAAACACATAAGGAATTGGGTAGACATATAAACCTCCGGCATATAGTCGACTTCCATTGTTTTATTCTGAGCATGCACGTCTGCGTCCTGCATGGAAAATAGTACATATGATGAGTATATCTCCTAAAAATTTAACAAAACCTATTGTGGTAGCAAATATGTACAATGTCGCTAACAAGTAAACTAAGGAAATTTATCGGAACATATTTTGTAACATTATTCTCTTATGTAATGTAAATATTACAAATCTTTTGGTTAACTTTGATACTACCCCACAAATATTAATAAAAAATAGATAAATTTTCATGTGCTCTTTTATGACGCCATCTCAGGAATTTCGTTCTTCCCATCCTTCCATACGCATCTTCTTTTCCTCGTTCATAATGGTTTTACGCCACTCAATCAGTTGTAATGTATAGTTAGCAGCATCGATGTGGTAGGTTTGACTGGGTTGCAATTCAAGGGAATAATTAAATGACCACATGGATCGCATGTGCACTGAGAATTGATCATTGGGCAGGGGAAAGGACAGGGTGAGAACCAGCTAGACGATCACAGTTCCTATGTTCATGTTTTCCCCATGTTTTCTGAAAAATCTAAAGGTTTGGGGCCTAAATATATTTCCTACCCCTATCTCCAACATTGTGGATGAAGGATGGATATATTGATGTGAAATGTGTTTATACTAGAACCTAGTGGAAATTGACAAGGGACAAGTAAGTAGGTGAATACTTTTCATGTTTCTCTCTTGATATTAATTTCTTCGTAAAATTGTTTCTCAGTCATTTAGAACAATTATATCACGTATCACGGCTATTTTGAACATTAAACCTAGATATTTCTAATAGAATTAAGGTTTATTGGCATCGTTTGAAGGTCTACCTGGTAAGCTTTACATCATTGAGAACTACCAAATAGTGGATTTTGTTAACCATAAAATCTTACTATTCATTCGTTAGTTATCAGCATTCCAGTTACAATGTCTTACCTCCTGATCAAAGGGTGGTAGGGGTCTAGTGTGAAATCATTCTCCGCTCTCCTAGGCATGGTACCCAACAAAAGGTTGTGTATAGGATTGTGATAACGAGGTGTGTATAAGATTGTGATAACGAGGTGTGTATAGGATTGTGACCAAAATCCATCCTATGTTTCGTTATGTCCTAGACAGTGACACATCCAGCAGGATTAGGTGAGCAGATAAGAAATCAAGTTACGGTTGAGATAACTATATATGTTATTTAGGTACGATGCGGAAAGGTTCGAATAAGACGATCTCAAACTTACAAACCCGACATGTGCATCCCGGTATCCAATGCATGTATCTAAGGGCCTCTTTGTTTGGGCTAGGTGTGGTTGGCTGCAGTTGCCTATATTCCAGTCTAGGGAAAGCTGATGTGTAGAGAAAACGGCTGTTCTAAGTTTTACTCTTTGGCAAATTTACCGGCTGGCTGGCTGTGGTAAATTATCTAAAATGCCCTCGAATTTATGAGAACAAGCTGATATACATGTAATCAATAACATATAGATACGAAGCGGAGATATTGCAAAGATGCATCTATTTCAGGTGATTTATGTTAAGATTTATAATTATATTTTAATACTATATAAGACAAAAATAGAACACCTTTGTTTATTTTTTTAAGATTTATACATGTCAAAAATGACAACCCGGCCATATATTTATTTAACTATACATGTATATGTACACACGTACATGCATAAATGTGTATACCGATGATACGTGCATGCATATGTACTAGGTACACGCATCAAGTCGATGCATGTTCTTTATTGGCTATTCATCTATATGCGGGACCTATCTGTACGCTAGTTTGATATGAAACCACGATAGTTTATTGATTAGCGATTGAATATGGATCAGTACTCAGGTATGGTAGCGAAACAGGTTAGCAAGCAACAACACTGAGTTTTTCGTCACATGTACGTCCCTAGAGTGAGATGAAAGAAGGAAATAGATGCAACGATGGCACAAAGTGGAAGATTTTGTGTAAATACCACTAACGGCAGTGGAAAATCAGTATACATGTTCGCTTTGATGTCTCAAAGCTGCAGGAAGCACCTCCCAGGCTGCTTCGATCATGTAGTGCATTTGTGGCTTCCGCGTTTGCATAGCTAGTTAGGAAGCCACCCTTTTGTTTCCTTTCCCCTACTTTTTTTTCGTGGAAAGCCACTATAAGCCCAAACAAAGAGGCCCTAAGTCGGTGTTCGATTTAATAAAGGAAAAGCATTGCAATGGGAGTTTGGTTTTAAAATTTTCTTGGACTTGATCCATTGAAAAAAAAATCATCACATGCAGAAATAAATTCCCATGGTCTATTGCTAGGTGAATAAGAATAACTGATATAATAAAAATGTTTATACAATCTTTATGTTTTGTAAGTTTAAACTAAATCCTTATGTTCACAATTTATTTTTTTCACAGGAACTAGATTATTTTTGTTATTTCTAGGTTTAGAACTGTTGTGAACTAACATGCTAGCAAGCCTTTATAAAAGCACTCTTATGAGCTCACCTCCGATTTTGAGTTCCCGAGTATGCTTCCTACAATTAACTTCTGCTCACAAGAATCAGATCCCGACTCATAGCCCACATCACCAATGCACGTGACTGAAATTGCTTCTTTATGTCCAATGACAACCCTATCAAAAAAAGATAATGTATTTTACAAGTTGGCGGAATATTCTAAAACATGGTCAAAGAAATAGATTTATCTTTTTTACATTCATTAATTTAAGAGCATATTGATTAATAAGATTAGTAATTTTTCCATTTTTCAGTAAATATTTAGAGGCATGGATATGTGGTTATATATTTTATTTGATATATATTTGTACATTTATATACAGTAAACACCCGCATTTGTTTTACATAATCTAGCTAGTGATTACCTGATAAAAATATGTAGTGACAATATGTGTTTATGTAAGACCACCTAGAAGGGAGAGGTGTTTCGGCTCGTGGGTGTGCAAATGCACCCTTTATATAAAAGATATTTTAAACACATTAGAATATGTGAAAACATTGTAAACTGTGTTTGTGCATAGATATTAACATCCTATATGCTCATAAACTCGTCACACTAAGAAAAAAAACATTTTTACACCTTCTTTAGAAATGAAAATTGTTGGTGCAAATTAAGGCTTTTCACAAGACATTCTTTTATCTTTTTACAAATGCCACATTTTTTTTATTTTCTACGCAACGACTTTGTGAACACATAAAATGTGATATATACGTGAAATTATGTTTTGAAATATTTTTATATCTTGAAATATGTTTAAGTAGCAGGTGCATCTGCACCTGTTAGAAAGTGGATTTCGTCATCTAGATAATATAAACAATATTTTCCCATGGTATTTCAGAATATTTTACATACTATTCTTTATGTATATAAAGAAATATACCTAAATTATTAGCTCACTTGCAATTTTTGCATTTAGTTAGATTTGGGGTCTTAGAAATATTTCTTGTACATAGTAAGAAGTATGTAGTACATATACTAAACATGGTAGTATATGATAACATTGTAGTATAACGGAAATTTATTACATATGCAGCACATATTCTATTCCACCTAAGAAACAGGTACCTAAGAAATGGTCTTCGGTAGTCAAAAAAGAATAAGATGAAATTATTGATTACCTTCTTGGGTCCAACAAACATGAGAGACGACATACATCTCCTGTAAAACCAATTTGAAGAACTTTCACAACCCTGTCGAGGAATAAATTTCCATAAATGATAATATACATCATAGTAAAAGTTACCAATGATACATGAATATAAGAGAAAAATAAAATTTCTCAAACTAGATATTCTATGTGTACATGTGTAGCACAAAACATGAATGTACTAGTTGACACATGTTAAACAAGGTGCTGAGGAGGAAACATATCCCTTTAGCCAAACTTGCAAATCTAATGTGTTGGGAAATATGTGAATATAGGACAATAGTCACGTATGTTCAAAATTATTGGCAACTTCATCTCTCCATTATCTTTCCATGTTCCCTGGTAGAAATGATTTGCCAAAACATTGAAATGGAAACACACTGACTTGGTGATATAGGGATAGAAACTTTAGTGATTACCTGAAATTGGATAAGCTCAAAAAATGAATAGTACCATTGCATGATCCTATAATTAGGATACGAAGGTTTGGAGAGGAATATACAGAGATAACTTTTGATATGCAAGCTTCTAGTGTATGAACGCACATTCTTCTATGCATATCCCATATCTGATTTATGTAAATAGCACATGCATCAAGTTTATGCACCAAAGGAGTGTAATTTTAAATAAAATGTTATATGTATAAGAAAAATGTGTATATAGGTACCTTGGCAGTACAATCATCAGAACCCGTAATCAAATATTGATTATCATTACTTGTGAAAAATTCTAAGCAATTCACTTTTTCCGAATGCCCGGACAGAATATACTTAGGTTCGGGTGAATTGGGGCACCATACCTGCATATAAATAAAATAGGCGTTCTTAGTTAAGGTCTAGTAGTTAAACTCTTCAAAATATTTTGTTAGCAAGAAGGAGGATTACAAACCTTAACTATTTGCTCCGAAGCACAAGCAATAGTGACATCCATTGGGTTAAATACAAACATGCCATCTTTCGAGTATTTTATCTTAAATATTTGTGTGCACTCCCAACCCCTATTCCAGTCCCAAAGCCATGCATTGTTCCAGTTATATGACAACGACAACATACACGACTGGGTTGGATGAACAACCAGTGAGGTTACAGATGCATCATCTGTATTAGCTCTAAAACTTGTAATTTTTTTCATTTTAAGATAGTTATACACATGGATGAAACCATCTTCTGTCCCAGCAACAAACCATTTCTCCCGCTCAATAAATTTAATGGAATGTACTGCAGTAAATTGATCATGTTATGAATTTAGTAGTATAATAAAAGAAATAACAAGTCAATCGATAAATCAAAAGGCATTACCTGATTCCCTCGAGACTTTAAATGAACCCACTAACTTCTGCAGATAATTACAAAACATAAGTCAGTCTATGAGTACTAAATGATCTTTTTGTAGATTTAAGAATGATTTTCATAATAGAGGAGGAGTTTTGTACAGGTTAATCCTATCTTCCACAGAAGATTGAAGCATGTCAAAGTATTTTTAGCCTTGTGGCAGGCACGGTAATAAATATTGTGCATCATCACCAACCTCAGGTGATGTTGACGGGGTATATTGAAACATGTTTGTGTGGATTTTGTTGTTGAGTGCTAGTCATGTCCTGGTTCTTAGTGTGGTAAATCTCTAAATTGTGTATAATATGTAACATACATTGCAAAATAAGATTTATATTTTATCAAGCATTCTCTAGTTAAATATTTTCACCTTCCCTCCACATTGATGGTACCGTAAGGATCACATTTGTTTTTGATAAATAAGTCAACTCTTGGGGTCTATGAGGGCCATTTGCTCAGTCACACTTCTACAAGAGAAAAATGCTAGGTTCCTCACTTTAGCACATGCTCTGAAAATTATATAGAATAGCTTTACCAGGGTAATTAATTAATTATTTGTTTCGCTATTATCAACAAGAGTGCATAATGCATGTAAATATATGTTACTTGGTAAAAAGGAACATATGACTCATTTACACTTGCCTGTGACTCATAGTTCCAAATGCGAATACGTCCATAATATTGTCCTACTATTATCCTGTAAAATAAATTAGGTTTTTTAAAGAATTTATTAATAAGTACTTGGAACATCCCATATGCTCAAATTTTAGAGCCAATTTTGAATATGCAATGACAAGTTCTCTAGACATTGAATAATATTGTGAAACCTTTTTTTATTTTCAGTTTCAAATATATTGATCAAACTTTCACTTAAGACCAGCAAACAAATGCTTCCCAATAGGAAAGATAAATCACAATCCAACGATGAATAAGACGAGATATAACATGTTTTACTTTTGTTAATACCTTCATTTAGATATAGCTGATGCTTCAGAGACGTAACTCTGTACATATTTATGTTTCATTACAAGTACATACATATGAATCCTTATTTTAGATTTCCTCACTTGAAATAACAAAACTGCACTACTCGTGAAAATATGTGCACGATATATATATATAACACCTTCACAAGATATCTATGTAAATAATAAATGTCCAAATCGTATAAGGGAGCACTTATGAACAAAGAAATTATATAAATTTTCGATAGGGAGTGCATTCACCATTTCTTGTTCGGGTGGATGTCCATAGAATGTACATACTTGTAAGGTATCTCCACATGTAATACCTAGCCAACAAGGTTGCAATTAAAAATACAAAACATATGTGTAAGAAAAAACCAACAAATATACCTTGATTCCAAGAATGATAATTGTTAGGAAAAGTGATGAATATGTAAACAAAACCACCACCATGGCCAACACAAACACATGAAATTAGTACCGGTCAATACATTGATAAATAAAATATTCATTGATTTTGCAGAAGAACTATAATATAAAAACCATTTTTTCACGAGTCTTTCTATTTGCACTGATTTACTTGGTAAGTTTCCGAATATAACATTGCCTTAATTATAGTCTTTCAAATACATGGAAGCACAAGGGTAAATGATTATTTACTTATAATTTCCCACCTTTTCTCAGAATAACAAATGGAGTAAATAAAAATAACAAAGGAAAGAAGTTTATTGTATTTTTATATGTGAATAATATTTTGATCCTTTCGGATTGCGTGAATAAAACATGATAACACCTAAAATTTTATGGGATGTACATAGAAATTGTGATCTATGCCTATATGTAATTTCTGTAACCAACTCACCTCAGATGTTATTATCCCTTGTTGTAGTGTAGAAACAACTTTCATTGTCACCTCACACACTACATGCCCCATGCTTTTTTTTCTCTCAAAAAAATCATCCATCTCATATGCTTTGGATAACCTGATGTGCTCATCGCCTAATATACTACTCTCCAGGATCAAATCAAAGTATCTATGTTCTGGAATCCTGTCTTGCTTATATGTTGTTAAAACAAGAGTATAAGAAGACCTCGGCGGCACAATGCCAAATAGTGGCAGCCTCACGAAACACTGTTGGTTCCTGTCCTTGTTCATAAGCCGAAATGGCACATGCTCATCTGTGTTGTTTGTTAGCTGGAGTGAGCACGATATAGACTTATTGGGCTTGAATGGAAATCGTAGAACCAATGGTTGGACATCAAGTAGCTCGCTAGAGACTAGGTTCACCTGCAAGTGTTAAAGACTTTGCATAGTTATTTGTTAACATCTCGCTAACTTTCTACTTTAATCATTTTTTTCTTTCGTATGTGCATCCTAAACCAAAGACATATTCGTCCAAACATCGGTGGGATCCTTATTCTTGATCTAAAATTTTCTTTATATATGAGAGGACTTTAGCTAGTTGTGCATATCGATATTCGAAAAATAATGATATTTTACTTTCAAATTCATATTATTTTCATAGTTTGGGCATGGTTCAGCTTCATACATTATTAGCATGAAAACTAGAGGAGTTGTTCCTCCTTAACATCATCAAAATGGGCATGCGATTAGATTTTTTTCTTTAGTCCTTGGCCGGTCTTACCCAATTGTAGTGTTTCACTATAAGATCATTTTTTGATTTTATTAAATGTATTAAATTTCCATGGACGATATTAAAAAGAAAGTATTAAACACTTAGTTGGATCCTGCATAGCAATGTGTGTATCAAAGCCTTTTGTGTTCCCTGGCCATGTCGCACGGTTCTACGACATGCCCCACACATGACACTTTGACTAAAAATTGCATAATTGACAAAATCAATTTCTAAACAATCGTTGGCTTTACTAAATTAGATTTTTTCTAAGTTTTGCCTTTTTAAGCTAATATTTATTAATATTATTTTCCGTATTTCCAACACAGATTCAAAATAATATTTGTTGAGCTAACAATGAAATTATATTTTATTAATTTTGAAGAGAGAATTTATTTTAGATCTGATAATATTGGGTCTTGAAACACGGTCCACATAATGAAACATTGTGAATTGAAAATTATTTATTTTTGATATAACAGTGAAATACAATAAGGCATTATGCTTGGTGAATTCATTATACTAAGGTGATAAATTTTGATAAGAAAAATCCCACAATTAAAACCCCTAATAATTTCTTAGTTAGAAAAGGCTCTAAACATATGTTGTGTCTAGGTGTATGTCCATAGTAATGTAGTGGAACTTCTAACTGAGAAGCTATGGATAAAAGAAAAAACATACTCGCTTTGAATTATTTAATATAGCTCGGTTTAAAAAGAAATATTTACATACATGTCTATTTCCTGCTTCATTGAGTTGGGCAACTATATGATGTATACTAACTGGTCGCTTCTCCGGATTGGGGTCAATACACGCAATGCCTATCTCCATGCATACTTGAATTTGTTCGAAACTAGTCTCTCCTTGTGATTTGTCCAATCTGTTACTCCAACATTCAAGTACCTAAGAAATTGCAATCATGAGTTATGATCCGTAAAACTAATAGATTATCAAAATCACTTTAGATATGTATAAATGTATGTATATATAAATATAATATGAAAGCACTTCAATAAATGTTAAAGTGTAACAACACCGTCTCAATCATAAAATTGCCAATAAATATAAAAAGGTGCCCATGCATAGTTTCTAGTCAAATTTAGCACCATGTAAATTATCTAGTTCCATAGATAACTCTGGACATGGGTGTATTTGAATCGGCTGATATGATCACCATATAACAAAGGATCTTAGTTAAATTGTCATCTATAAAATTAATAAAAATTTGTAAGGAAAATGATCCTCACTCTCAAGATAAAAACTTTTGGATGATTTTCACTTAGTTCATCAATTCATCTCAGCTAAAAAATTCTGATAAAATTAGGATGAATAGATGATTTAAAATACTTCGGGTATAGTGCAAGGGAATCAGTTGGCCAGCGAATTGCATAGTGTAATTAGCATTTTTCTATGTCAGTTGTAATATTATGTTTCACTTTTTTAATGATGGGTTTAATAATTATGTAGAAGCAACATCACAGATGAAAAATAGTAAGAATAAGAGGTATATTCCTCCCAACAATTATATCTTATATTACCTTATATGCTAGGAATTTCTTTAGTTTTAGCTTCATGCCCATGGAACATTAGGTGAGGTGAAGTGTTAAATAATAATTTTAATGCAGTGATCCTTTATCTTAGAACATTGACAAAAAAGAGTTCTTACATTCTCGACAGCTTCATATCCTTTATTTCCAGTAATTATCTCTATGAGTATTACACCAAGACTATACAAGTCGAACTTGTTTGTGATAAAATTACTAGTGAATTCCGGAGCCAAATATCCCCTGCATGAAAGCATATAGACATTTATGTTTTAAAGAATGAAATACTGCAATAGACATTGTCTCAATCTGAAGGAAATTATGAGGCCATCAATTATTGCTCGGAGAAAATGCAACATAAATCAAAGTAAATGTAATATATTTAGTATAAGGAAGTTTGCTAGCTTACATTGTTCCACCTACTTTTGTAGCAACGAACTTGCTCTTATCTTCCTCGAATATCCTTGATAGACCAAAGTCGGAGATTTGTGGTACCATATTGGCGTCCAACAATATGTTCCCGGGTTTGAGATCTAAGTGGAAAATTTTGTTCCCGTGAAGATAACTTAATCCCTCACAGATTCCTTTTATAATTCCATAGCGCTTGCTCCACTCAAGTCCACTATAAGGATCTGCGAAAAGGAGATGAAATTTGGTAGGGGGGGGGGGGGGGGGAAGTTATATATGACTCTCGACATACTGGACATTCTCATTTCATAAATAACATAAAGTCAACGACGTGGTAAGTAATCTCCGTCTCAAATTAACTATCACAAAGTTGGACAAAAATGAATGTATCTAATACTAAATTATGTCTAGATAAATCCACTTTTGTCCATCTTTATGACGGTTAATTTGAAACGGAGGGAGGATTTTCTTATATTTACTTGTCCAGGTTCTGTTTAACTTCCCATATCCTCATAGAAAATTGATATTAATTTAGAATAAGGAAAAACTCATATTCGGCTGCAAGATCCTAAATTTGGAACCGTCGCGCATCACCTTCAACAGGTCAGGTACGATGGAGCTGCAATAAGTACGTACATTCTAACTATAAAACTGAAAACTAAAATTTCATAAAAATATTCAATTTTTCTTTGAATTTGCGCATAAATTCGAAGTAGTTACAGATTCAATATATAGTCTGCTCCAAGAGTTGAATAATTGATTGTACACGTAATAAAATTGTCAAAAATAGATCATACTTTCCAGTGATGTCTATATTATAAAGAAAAAAGGAATACAGAAAAAATATGTTACTACGTGCCACTTGATACTTCGTACCTTGGATATACGCAAGGAGACTTCCGTTAGGCAGGTACTCAAAGCACAACAGCCTTTGTTGTACATCTGCCATGACAGATTGTCCATTGAAATCGTCCATAGCCCCTTGCGTGTCCGAACAATATCCGAGAAATCTCACTATATTTGCGTGCCTCACCCTCAGTAAACACTCAATCTCTCGTTGGAATTCCTTCTCGTGCATATAACAATTGGACAGCCTCTTCACGGCGACCGTCAGCCCATTAGCAAGCGTTCCCTGCAGCGCGAGTCGGAAGATGCCTTATCAGCGTCAAGCTGTCAACGCCAAATTGGTTCGAGAATCAACACAGTCCACCAACACAGAGTACATTAGACAGACTGCGATCCAAGTCCAACCCACGACACTGACTCTCAAACTCAAACCGAGCCAAATGAATCCTTATGAAAGTTCAGCCTAGAATAAAATGTTGAATCTAGAACAGCAGAGTGGTGCGACTGCATCCATCTTCCCAGTAGAATGGCGCCATACGATCGTTGCCGGAGGAAGACGGAGCGGCGGCGTCAGCCAGGCCGGCAGAGATCCGGAGGCGGAAGGCTGCCATGAGATCCTGTGGCGCTAGCGACGCGCCGTAAAGATCATCAGAGTAGGGAGGATGTTCGTCGATTGGTGGATTAGGACAGCATGCCAGGTTGGGGCGGATGACGACTATTAGTACCCAACGGTTTGAAGAACTCGTAAGGAACCAATTTGTTCGAGTCCAAATTCCAAACCCCAAAACGAAACCACTAAGAGATTAGCATGGTCAGCTCATTCATTTTAAAGTTATACCAGCCAGACCATTAGCATGCGGCTCATTTTCAGGTCAGCTGCCATAAGAACTGTACCAAATCTTATGAGTTTGCGTCGTACAGCATTTACCTTGTACACCACCGCGAACCCGCCTCTGCCGATCTCCTGGTCCTCGGAGAAACCACATGTGATGTCCTCCAGAAGCCACAGTGGCAGGGCCTTGGGCTCTGAGGTTTCATCCAGCAGCATGCACTCAAGGTCATTTCGGCTGGTGCTAAGTTGCCGATTCATACCGCCCTGAAAGTCTGAAACAAGAGCAAAGCAAAGTACCCCGGCTACTCAAGTAAGTAATCATGAAAAAAAAGGTATCGGCCGATGGGAGATCACTCTGCCGTTTTGCAGATCGTATGAAATCGTTGGTCACACTATAAGAAGAGGCAGATCCATGAAATCAATAGGTAGCAATCGGTCATGCCAGAGGAGCATCTGCAAAAGCCAGCACACAACTTAAATTAAGGGCTGGTTATCATACCTGGAGAAGATCTCCTTACTCTGCCGAGGCAGTACAAAGCTCGAGTTTCAGATCTTGCCGGAAGCAGTAACGCGATCAGATGCTATGGTCTCTGTAACTATCAAGAGGAGGGGGAGGTGGTATGATCCTGCAGCAACATCCAGCTATAAACAGCGAGCTCACGCTGAACACGGGACAATTAAAAATAATTCAGTTGACCCTAGACTCCTATAGACATGTGGAGGCATGTGTGGTGGCCATGCCACCCACCAGCATGCTGCAAGCGGTGCTATATTATATAGCGAACCTGCAAACAGTAAGAAGCACGACTTGATATACCCGATCAAAGGCTTGGAGTATAATCTAGCAATTTTCAACTCTCCATCTGAACAATACTACCTCCATTCCACAAAAGAAGGCGTAAACGAGCCTTTGATCAAGTATTACGCATTTAATATACGACATACGTAATAGAACTCATAATTACACTGAAGTACTTTTGCATAGGTTTGCAATGATATTAATTATATGTCAAAAAAAATATATATATAGACTAATTATTGGTCAAAACATTGGTCAAAGCAAACTAAATACGCCTTCTTTTACGGAACGGAGGCGGTAAAACTTTTTTCACGAATCTAACAGCAATTCAAAGCACTGTCCGGCTCCAAGCCTCCAACCGAAAGAACTGTGCACACTGGAGCCACGGCTCATGGTCCTGAGGAACATTTGCCCTCAAATGTTAACGTTGTGGGCTTTTTAATTTCCATATTTCTCAAATGCTTGAACAGAAAATACACTAGGTTAAAATGTCATTTCTTCCCCGTGGCGTCTCTCCGAGGCGGCTCGGGTGGAGCCACCCTCCCCGGCCGCCACCCACCCTCCTTCCACCTCCTCTCCCTCGCCGTCGACCGGAGGAGGCTGCCGGGCTAAGCCCTTGGCGGCGGACGGCGGCGGCGGGGTCTAGCTCTCGAGATCTGGCCCATCCTGGGCAGTTGCGGCGGATGGCGGCGGTGTCTTGGAGGAGCCCTGCGGGGCGGGCTGCGCTGGGTGGAGGCGGCGCCTTGGAGGAGTCCTGCGGGGCGGAGCGCTCTGTTGGCGGCGGTCCCCGCATCGGGGGCTAGGTGCGGTGGTGCTCGCCCGGCGGCCAAGATCTGCGCGCCGTGGTGCGCTGGGCGCTGTGAGGTTGCAGGGCGGTGGCCTCCTGGTGGTGGGCGGGGTGCGGTGAGGGGTGGCCTCCGGCGGTGGTGCGGCGCGGAGGGCGCCGTCGGCGAGGCTCGCCGTGGAGGGGAGCTCGAGCGCAGGGCTTGAGGCCCGTCGGGCCCGATCTGGGCGTGGCGGGCCCGTCGGCGGCGTGCTTGCTCCTGTGGGGAGGGGCTTGTGCGGTGGTGGTTCGGCGTGGCCGGCGGTTCTGCGGCCCGGTGGTGCGGTTGGGGCTGCAGCGGTGCATTGGATTCTCGACGAGGTTGGAGGTGATTGGAAGGCTCTGTGTGATGGTCACGCCACCGTAGCGCACGAGGTGTTTGGATCAGTGAGTGTGCAGGCCGGCGGTGCCGCGGTTCTCCCCGCCTTGGCCCGGCTGCGTGGGGTGGTGAGTCTCGAGTGCTCCGGGCAAAAGCCCGACGACGCGACGTCCGTGGACGCCGTTCTCCCTGTTGGGGGGTCGTCTTGGAGCTTCTCGATTCTCTTCAGTCCGGGAACTCTTCTTCGGGTGAAGGCTTGGACACTGTTTGTGCAGGGTCAGACGACGGCGTCGATCTTCGTCGTGTCCCCTCTTGAGGGCGTCGTCTTGAAGATGTTGTTCCTGTGTGCGCGCTCGTGGGCTGGACTCACCCAACATCGTAGGTGGCAGCGGCTGACGATATCTTGGGTGCTATGGTGGCGTTGCGAGCTGTGTGGCAACAATGACGGTGGTGAGCGGAGCCGAGTCGCGGCATGTCCTTCGTCACCGACAGTCCGTGTTGTGTCCCGCTGCGAAGTTGTGAAATCGGAGCTGCGTGTCTAGGGCGGACAGGCTGGCTCTGACGCCACTTTTTCTGCAGTGGCCGGGCGGACCCCGTGGGTGCAAGGTATGCATCTTTCTCTGTGAATCTCTTCGTCGAAGTCGGAGCTGCCATTCCTCGACGCTTTAGTTCGTCTGTTTGGCATAGGCCGACATGGTTTTCTACGTCGGCTGCGGCGAGGACTTCGCCGGTGGTCGCCGAAGGTGAAGTCGGAATCGCTTGCTCGGGGAGGAGTGACGACGATGACACTTGTTGACGACCTAGACGTTGTTTTTTCTCCTCAGTGGTGTGTTTCCTTGTGGGTAGCCAGGACGGCCGGGTCTACCCACTGTGGTGTTCCGTGACTACATTGGTGCATTTGTAACGGTTTTCGGCCGGTTCCCCGCTAATGAGCTGGCCAATTTACTCCCTCTTTTTTAATAAAATGAGGCAATGTTGCCCGTTTTGTTCAAAAAATGCCATTTCTTCTTAAATTATATAGGATTCAAAAACTAACTGGACTTGTACAAAAAAGTTTCGGACACGCCATATAGAGAAAATAAATTGTAGCAAAAGGTTTCCTTTGATGGAAATTCTCCTCCAAAACATAGTGCCCAGAATTCTCCTTTTTAGAGAGTACGCCAAATTGGCATGCCATATTTTTATGAGGTATTAGCATTGGAGGTACAAATACTTGCGAGGTGGGAGCAAATTCATACAACAAGTTGAAAATGTGGGTGTAGAGCTACAAAACCTTGTCAAGTTGGAGCAAACTCATACAAATCGAATCAGAGGAGGACATTTGGCAGCCACGTTAGCGTTGAGGTGGCGTTCCAATTTAGCAGAAACCCCCCCGTAAGAAAATAAGTTACGCGATAACGTCCTTTTTGCTTTGTGCTGACGAAAAATTGCATCGCACCCCTTTGGCTCTGTCGCATTTATTGCTTGGCCCCGACCAATTTAATTCCACAATTAGAGGAGCAGAGCGAGGCCTTCCTTGACGTACTCGCGATATTCGCGTTCTCCTCCTCGCGGCATCGTTCTCGCAGGCGGCAACAATGGCGGGCGACCCGGTGTATCCGCGATTTCACATGGAACCTCCAGATTATGGTGCCTCCCATCTCCACTCGCTCTCCTCTCCTCTCCTCTCCTCTGTAACTGTCTCCGTTTGTCCGCTTGGGGGTGGGTATAGTTAGGGTTCTAGCTCACTATGATTCAGGTGGGTATGGGTGAAGAAACCAATGGGATTCGTATTGTAAGTAGCTACGCTTGAAGAACTTTCTATTTCTTTACGAATCATGAACCTTTTTGGTGAAGAACAGGGTGGTTCCGCTGATTGTTTGCGCGTGATTGTGAGGCCAAATCGAGGTGTTGTAGTTAATTTGGTTAGTGTTTTGATGATGTTTAGGTCCTAATAGATGTTATAGAACCATTGGAACTTCAATCGGTTGATGCCCTGTTTTGGCTTGTTTGAGTCAATTTATCTGAATGTGCACAAAGTCTGCTCCTTTAGTCTGTTTTTTTTACTTGGTGTACTTTGCAATGCATGTGATGATCCAGATATATTCACTGTAGGAATAGAACACAATGGATTCTTTACAGGGGTGCGTGATGACATTGATTACACAGATGGCACCTTGGATTTCTTTGATTATTGCCACACTGACACCTGGTCACTGCTCTGGATTCATGATTTCATTAAGCAGTTAGGCCATGTAATTGACAGAAGAATGCATGTGTATTGGTGTCTGCCTGGTAAGAAACTGAATGATGGTGTTGTGTGCATTGAGAATGACTCTGTCATAGTTGAAATGATTAGAGCTGTGAAGAAGGAGAAGGTACTC
Source organism: Alopecurus myosuroides (assembly GCA_028641055.1). Lineage (NCBI taxonomy): Eukaryota > Viridiplantae > Streptophyta > Magnoliopsida > Poales > Poaceae > Alopecurus > Alopecurus myosuroides. The sequence goes on along the minus strand of JAPCYS010002845.1, from coordinate 7,109 downwards.
TGCATAATGGTTGATCACACTGATTTTCTGCATCTATTAAGGCCTGATTGCATTGTGAAGTTGGGGGCAGCTGTAACAGAGCAAGATACAGTGGTAGAGGTAGCAGATAAAACTCCAACAATTGGGAGAGATGATGGCAATACAGACTCTTCTTCTGTTGTTTCTGCAGCACAGTTCATAAGATGGAGCAATGGCAGTGAAAGGAATGGCAGTGAAGCACAAGATGTAGAGGATGTGGAGACAGATTCTGATTTCTATGACAGTGACTATGATGTAGAAGATGGTGATGATGACATCTTTGAAGCTAATGTGGACAAGGAGTTGAATGATCACAATGAACAACTGGCCATCACAGAACAGGAAGATGATGCAGGCTTAGAGCATGAAGATTTGAGTCTGACCAAAGAGCAAGAGCTTGAGCTGAAGTACAAATTCAGTCAGTTCAATGCTTTAGTGGATATGAACATGGCTGATTTCAAGGTTGGAATGTACTTTTCCTCTATTAAGGAGATAAGAGATGCAGTGAAAGCATACAACATCAGAGAAAGAGTGAGGCTTAGGAAGAAAAGGAATGAGTCCACCAGGTTGGATGTTGTGTGTGATGGAGATTGTGATGGTGGTTGCACATCGTTTTTGAAAGCTTCTGAAGACAGTAGAACACATGCTTTTGTGGTGAGACAATACTGTGGTGCACATAGGTGTGAGAGAATTTGGGAGAGCAAAAACTTGACTGCAAAATATCTGACTGAATTTTTCCTCAATGAGTTCAGAGACAATCAAAAAATGGACTTATCAACATTTAAAACTAAAATTCAAAGATAGTTCAACATGGTTCCTAATATATGGAAGTTAAGGAGAGCAAGGAAGCAAGCACTGACAATTATCCATGGGGATGAGACAGAACAATTCAGTCTACTGTGGGATTATGGTGAAGAGTTAAGGAAATCAAATCCTGGTTCCACTTTCTTCCTTAGCACAAATTTGTCTAAGGAACAGGGGAATGTGATTCCAAAACACCATTTGGCAACTTTGTATTGGTCTTATGATGCCTGTAAGAGAGGGTTTCTGGAAGGATGTAGGCCACTAATATGCATAGATGGGTGCCATATAAAGACCAGGTACAAAGGCAATTTGCTTACTGTAGTAGGCATTGATGCAAATGACTGCATTTTTTCTATTGCATTTGGGCTTGTTGAGGTTGAGTGTACTAGTGCATGGGAATGGTTTCTGACTACTTTGAAGCAAGATTTGAATATCACAAACACTTCTCACTTCACCATCATGAGTGACAGGCAGAAGGGTCTCATTAAAGCTGTGAGTACAGTTTTCCCTGAATCAGAGCACAGACACTGTGTAAGGCATATCTACCAGAATTTTCACAAGAAGCACAAAGGTGAGACATTGAAGAATGATCTGTGGGTTGTTGCAAGGTCAACAAATCTTCCTACTTGGAAGAAAAACATGGATAAGCTTCAAGTTGACAGCCCAGAAGCATATGCATGGGTTGAAGAACTTGTGCCAAGCACATGGATAAAAGCTTTTTTCCAGGAATTATGCAAATGTGATATGTTACTGAACAATCATTCTGAAGTGTTCAACAGCTACATCAATGAGGCCAGGGAAATGCCAATGTTGTCAATGCTAGAGAATATATTCTACAAAATGATTCATAGGATTGTTGTTAAGAATCAGGAAGCTGAAGGTTGGGATGGAATCATATGTCCTAAAATAAAGAAAAAAATGGATAAGTACACTGAATTTGCTAAGAATTATGGTGTGGAAGTTTCAGGTGGTGGGAAATTTAAATTTACCTCTGGAGAATTTGAAACAGGATACATAGTGGATCTGAAAGGGAGGGTTTGTGACTGCAAGAGATGGCAGTTGACAGGGATACCATGCCACCATGCTATTGCCTGTTGCAGACATGAAAGAATTGCTCCTGAGAAGATGGTGCACAAGTGCTATAGCATAGAGACACACAAGAAAGCATATGCTTTCAACTTGGCACCACTAAGAGCAAGATGCTTCTGGGAAAAGCAGAATGGAGTCACAGTTCATCCACCTCTTTACACCAAAGTCATGGGAAGGCCTAAGAAAAACAGGAGGAAAACACCTGAAGAAGTAGACAAAAATGGTGCTAAGAAACTAACAAGGGCGGGACTGCAAATGCATTGCTCAATTTGTAAAAAGGCAGACCACAACAAAAAAAGGCCATGCCAAGTACATGGAAGAGCTAGCCAATGCCACAGTTGAAGAACAAGATGAAGATGGCCATATGGACAACCCTGCCATTTTGCAGCACATCATTCATCAGCCTATAAGCCCTCAGCTGGATCCTAGCAATCAACCTCATATGATGGTGCACATTATGGCCCAGGAGGTTAATTTTTGCTGAATTTATCTACTGTCTTTTCCTGAATAAATCTTAGTTGCTTACTTTATGCATTGCTCAATTTTACTGTATTTTTTGTGTCAGCAGGTAAGAGCACCCATCCCAAGACCAAATGTCCCTTTGCCTGAGGAGAGTGCTTTTGTGGTTGATGCCAGGGAGTCTATTCCTATTGGTGGTGCTAGATTAACAACTGCAAACATCGATTTGAATTCATCACTAAGAAACCAAACTGCAGCTAACTCAATTGCTGGCAGAGGCAGAGGCAGAGGTAGAGGTACTGGTACTTCAAGAAAAAGAACAGCTGATGAATCTGCTGCAGGCAGCTCTGTACCAACAAGAGGCAAAGCACCAGGAGTCAGAAGCAAGTCAAAAGTACCAAGAAGCACAGGATTCAAGGCACCAAGAAGCACAGGAGGAAATGCAGCAACAGGAGGGAGCAATGGAGCAGCAGCAGGGAGCAATGGAGCAATAGGAAGCAATTCAGCAGCAGCAGGGACCAATGGAGCAGCAACAGGGACCAATGGAGCAGCAGCAGGGAGCAGTGGAGCAACAGGAAGCAATGGGAACAGAGGTTACAGCACTGCACCAGGCTCTGCTCACTGGTGGTTGTTTGGTGATGACACATTTGTACCAGCAGGAACAATACCTGATTTAAATGAGACATTAACAAGCATAGAGATGCCAGAAGAGCTTCCCCTCACTCAAAATGCACCTGATGCTATGTAGATGCATTCTCTTGTTTTAGTTCAAACTGAACTTGTAATTGGCTGTGCTGTCATATTTGAGTTCATATGTGAACTAAATGTAGTGGAGATATAATTTTTGAGTGTGAAAACCACAAATATGAAACACTTGGTTCCATTACATAACACATAGCACTTGGTTTCATATTACATACCAGAGATCACTTGGTTCCATTACATAATAAGATAGCACTTGGTTCCATACATAACACATAACATAACTAGAGATTACTAGAGATAACACATAACAAAGCATGTCACATGAAGATGGAGTCTCCTTCAAAGTCCATTGGCTTGAAGAAGGAGCTGATGCTTTTTTGTTCAAAGGCCAAATGCTCCTGCCTCAATCCTGTCCACTAACACCTTCAGGAACCCATCTGAATTCCTCCTAAACCAAAACATTAGAACATCTCCCTCTTGATAGGTCTGGTCATCCACAACATACATCCATTCTGAAGTCATGATGGCTCTCTTGGCCTTGTCAATCTTAATCCTGACATAAGCAGTCTTCTTGTTCTTGTTAAAGAACATCTTTATGTCAGCTCCAGTCTTTGTCAGATACTACTTCAGATATGTCTTGGTGTACTCCTTGTTGAAATACTACAGTGTACAAAAGAAGAGTGGAATTCAGTCAACTAATTACAAGAAAAGTGGAATACAGTGAACTAACTACAACAAGACAATGTAGAACAACATACCATCTTCCCTTTTCCTCCTGCTGCAACATGAGCATCTGTAACAGTGAAAACATAAAGAGGAATTCTTGGTTCCTTTTCTTCACAAATGCTCTTCAGAATGACAACTTGTTCAGGAAACAAGGCCACACGATTGGGGTACACACACCATGCATCAAATGTGTCTTCCTCACCCCATTTTGGCCCTATATTGTAGCATGTGCATGTCAACATAGAAGTACAAAAATAGGGGAGTACAGAGTACATCTAATCAACAGCAAGGGACCACTCCAAAATAGTACATAAAAGCCCTTATTTGGACATACCTTTGATAGTCATTTGTAGGTCCTTTTCCATCTGGCATTCCTCACAAGAAACTTCTGAACTATCAACAGATTGATCATCTGATATTTCTATCACATCAACAACCCTAGCAGCAGCCATTGACCTAGAGGCAAGGAAGGAACGGATTTAGAAACGAAAACAACAAAATCCATTCAGCACCCAGTAGATCTAAGAGACAAGGACTGAAATTCTGGTTTTTCCTACCTTGATGACAGGTCCAGCCACTGGTTTTCGCCGTCGAGGAGCTCCTGTCGCCGGTGAGAGACTCAATCGCCAGAGAGGAGGTGGGTGAGGAGTTAAGATGAGGAGTGACTGAGTGCGGGGACGGTTCCACATCCAGTAAGTGCGATTTATTACATGGGAACTGACAGGTGGACCAACATACTAGTAAGTGCATTTTGTCTGCTACGTTTTGTACCATGCAAAAAATCACCTAAAATCACTCAAATTACAAATATTGACTTGCACATATTTTCTTCACAAACCATTTTATTTATTTCATCACAAAACATTGTTCAGATAACAAGGTTCAGATAACAAGGTTCACTTTCATCACAAACCATTTGACATACATTCAGGTCACTAACACTGAACCTGAATATTGCACTAACACAGATCTTTCAGATAAACATTCACTGCAGCAGAATTTTACCTAAAACTAAACCTAACACAAACACAACAAAGCCAAAGATAGCAGTCATGTACTTTCCCTTAACTTCCTTCATCTCTGCATTTTTAAGTGCAAGTTGCAGTTGCAGATTCTGTACCACCATGTCACCTGCAACATGGTTCTCTAAGTCCATTTCACTTCCTTCATCAGTGGATGCAACTACATCCAATTCTTCAGTGCCTGCAACGTTGCCTCCACCCTTGAGCCGCCACACTTCATCACGGAGATCTCCAATAAGATCACTGGAGAATTTGGGAATTTCGGCATCATGCCACTTCACAAATCCACAACCACCTCGTTGTTCCAAATTAAACAGCAGGACATGTCACCATTGAAGCACACTGAATGAAAATCGAGCTCCCACTGAACACTTCAAATGCAGAACAACGAAATCCAGAGAGCACACACAGAGCGAACTGCACGAAGAGAAATCGAGCTCACCTTAGCATCCACACATGCATAGTATCGTCGCCCAGGGTTTAGCTTGCTCCAGGAGATCCAGCGCGGCGCCTTCTGACGTGGATCGCACCGGCAGTACACCGAGGGCTCGTACGCCATGGCGCCCTCGCGATACGGCACGGGGGACCTCCCATCCCCGCCCCTCCTTCCACTAGCTCGCCTAAAACCGGGAGCTGACGATCCCGTCGACCACGACATCGCCGCCGTGCACCGCGCCGCCTCCTAGGGTTACGCTACGCTACTCCGGTTCTCTCCTTCGAACAAGAGAAAGGGGAATAAATGGGTCGGGGCCAAGCAATAAATGCGACAGAGCCAGAGGGGTGCGATGCAATTTTTCGTCATCACAAAGCAAAAAGGACCTAAATGCGTCACTTACTTTCTTACGGGGGGGGGGGGGGAGGGTTCTGCTAAATTGGAACGCCACCGCTGCGCCAACGTGGCTGCCAAATGTCCTCCTCTGATTCGATTTGTATGAGTTTGCTCCAACTTGACAAGGTTTTGTACCTCCACACCCACATTTTCAACTTGTTGTATGAATTTGCTCCCACCTTGCAAGTATTTGTACCTCCAATGCTAATACCTCTATTTTTATAGAAGGGATATAATGTTAAGGGAAACGCTACTGTTTCGCCGGGGGCTCCGCGCGAAGCAGCCTCCGCATGGAGCGTCTGCCATGCGTCCCCTTACGTGGTGAAGAAACGGCCGCACGCGCAGGGGCCCACCCAGGCTGCCTTATCCTTTGACTTTTTTCTTCAATCCCCCGTAATCATCGTCTATCTCTGCGTGAAAACAACATGGCCATGGAGAGCTCACGCCGTGGCTCACCAAACGCCCCAATGCTACCCAAGCACTCGCCGCCGCTGCCCCAAGCACGCGCCGCCGTGATACCGCCAGCCCAAATCCCGCCCCTCTCCTCCTATACCAGCATCAAATCTCGACGGAGACGCCTTCTGCGCGCAGCCCGCAACATCCGCTCCCAGGGCGGCGGTGGTGGTCCCGGGCCGGTGTGCTCCCAGGCCAGCAGTGGTGCTCCCGGGGCAGCGACGATGGTCCCGGGCCAGCAGTGCTCACGGGGTAGCGGCGGTGCTCCCGGGCCGGCGGTGGTGCTCCCATGGGGCTAACGCAGTGCTCCCGAACGGCAGTGCTGCTCAAATGGGCCGGCGACGGTGCTCCCGATGGCTTGCAGTATTGATCCGAAAATTATAGTGGCGGCGAAAATTTGCTACGTACATACTTTTATTTTTTTTCGCTAATTTTGTACAATTTGTTTTTCTACGACTGCTCCGGCGATATATCTAACGAGGTTGGCTTTTTTCTACAATAGAAAAATTATTTTGCTACAATTAATCTATGTTTTTGCTATAAAGTATAGTTTTTTTGCTACGAGATTTTCCAGCGATGTCTCCGGCGAGAGTGTCTCGGCGATGTCTCCGACGAAAATGATTTTTTCTACAATAGCACGATATTTTTGCTACGGTATCTCCAGCGAGGTCTCCGGTGAGGTCTTCGGCGAGGTCTGACTTTTTTATATTATTTTCTGGGACGAACCGTTTTTTGCTACATAGCAGCAAAAGCGGGAGTTAGACCAAAAATAGACACGTGTCACCACGGGACCCGGGAACGAAATATTTTGATCCCCAAGGGACGCCTAGCACTGTCCTAATGTTAATGTGAACATCGAGGCCCGGCAAACCAAGGCCCAAGAGGAGAAACCTGCGAGGAGGCCCGTGCGAGACAGAAGGCAGCCCGCGTGGCTCGCTAGCCCTACCTGGAAGAATTAACGAGTTGTAAGGAATGGGGACAAATAAACAGGAGTAGAGGGAAAC
>JAPCYS010000590.1:0-60687 GCA_028641055.1 Alopecurus myosuroides | reverse complement strand
CAAAAATTAAGAGCGCGCTGTCTGGAGAAGAACTTTGAACTCAAACTTGTTTTTTTTTTAACTAGCAAACGTGCCCGTGCGTTGCAACGGAAAAAAAATATGATATGAAGGTGCACAAAATAAAGTTCTCATAGCCACAACCGCGACGTGCAAAGTATCGCAGAGACCAACCAGCTTCAGCGTGCCCGTCGGACGCTCCATGACGAGGCCTACTGCTGCTGCATCCTATGTCGTCTCAACCAGGCCACCCATACACGTGCGCTAGTAGAGCAATACACCCCTATCTTCATTTGTTTCCTCCTCGATGATCTGGACCTCTTTGTATTTTCCAACAATATTGACTATTTTTTGGTGCCCAAGCTTTGTTTCTTGAAAAGGATAATCGCCATTATGGAATTATCATAATCCATAAATAATGTTGAAAGCATTCTAAAATGACAGGGTATGGTGATAAGAAAACTTGCAGCAGCAGCAGCGTATTTCCATTGGGATATGTTGAAAAAAATACAGGCTTGTGGAACTTAAAATATCTACTTTGGTTTTTCTTCCTTCCACATAGAATAAGCGCTGCAGCACTCTCCATGGGCCTTTTAGGAAAAAAATGCTAAATGAAGAAACATATTAACTAACAGGTTGAAGTTTTTTTTTCATATTTCTGATATTCGACCATTATTTTGTTAAATTTTGAAAAATCTAAGACACACCAACTGATGACATGTGGACAGGCAATGCCACTTGATCCCTGCCTCGTGGTACCCAGTGTAATAGGAATATTTGGTGGTGTCTGCAAAAAACAGTGAAGTGAGTATTTGCACACCTGAAATTAGATTCATAAAGTCGCGGAAGCAACATAAATTTATATTTCTGGAAAGAGTGTTCATGTTCCTCTTAATGTTTAAGTAGTCTGCATAGCAAAAAAAACTGGTTTAACAATTGTATAATTTCATTTAATATGTTTCTTTAAAAATATACCCACAATTAAAGAAAAATTAGAGAATAGAGGCATGGAGCTAGAAAGAAGTGTCGTACAATGATGCAAGCCAATTCCATTCGCAAAAGAATAAAGACATGCGTGAAGCTAAGGTAGAACCTCACCTAATGGATCGCAGCCTAGGAGATGTGAGAAAAACCTTCGTCGGCAGGTCACCCTTGACTGCAGACCCTGTCTGTCGTGCCCGCAGGCCGCGTCTTGCGCGCTATGTCCCTACCTTCTGGTCTCGCTCGCAGCTGCAGCTGCCACCTCCTTCGTCTAAATCGAATCAGCAGTTAAGGCCCGTGCGTATTGCCATAGATTAGTAGTTTAGAAAATAGAAATCAAGTACGAAGATCGATATGGCTGTGTACTCCTCTAGTCAAGTTTGATTTCGTAATTTAGTTTCCCCTGGAGAGTGGATTACATGCCAAACTGCCAAAGCCACCAAATATAGCCGAGCCCGCATAAACGTGTATGTGGGATATGTGGGTTTGCCCACGTCAAACCCACCTGCCGTCCCTCTGGAGAAAAGATGGCGAGGAGCCACCGGAGCGCCGCCGGTTACTTTCTCATGCCCGGAGCTTGTAGGTCCGTTGCCGATCCAACCAGTTGGTCTACGCCTCCACAGCTTGATGTCCCGGTGCTTGCCCCCGTGCGCATGGAACGCACGCACGACCCCCGGCCGCGGCCGGCGCGGCGAGCTTGGAGCACAGCTCACAGGCCACGATCCGGCCGAACAACTCCCCGCCATCGCAGAGCTCTATAGCAATGTCCGTGTCATGATCGTCCTAGTACACAGCGCGCAGACGGACGAACACGGGTCTGGCAGCGACACCATGATGGCCACCTCCTGCCACACGTCGGCGACGCCCACGGCGGTGCGCAGGCGCGCCTTAGGCATGGACTTGCACGGGTGGCGTCGTGGTCCGTGGATGGTGCAGACACGCAGCACGGTGTCCTGCTCTCGGCTGCAGTCGGTATGATCAAGAACCGTCAAACATGTTCTCTAACAAGGTTGCTACTGGGTTCGTATGGCTCGGCCTCGTGGGGATGGCTGGTCCATGCACGCTCAGAGCACATCAGCGAAAGAGAGATGAGAGGAAGAATGGATCAATTGGTAATTATATTCAGGGGAGCTGTTCATACATGGATGGACGATGTACTAAAGCCGTGGGTAATGGATGGGTGATGAACTTAAGCAGTAGTAATTTTTGTTTCTATATGATTGCCTGCCTCCTCGCTTATTGAAAGATGGATTCTACTCCCATACAGATACAGGTTGCCAAATTTTCCTTTTCTTAATAGGACATTGTTTCCGTGATGAGGAAGTATTTGATCAGTACGTTCTGTCCAACTTTTGTACGATCGAGTTTTTCTTTTATAAGACTGAGTTGACACGGAGCGAATCAGCTACAACTCGGATGGCATCCTGAGTAATTTATGTCAACTTTGGGGACAATTTTAATGACGGACCGACCGACCAAGTAACCAACCAAGGAAGCCTTAACGCCTTTATTATTAGGTAAAGATAAACACAAATATATTAAAGCATCCAACCGCCTCATTAAAAATCTCCCAGTCCCCTTCAGTACCCTGGTAAGGAAAAAAATGCATCAGAAACCGAAAAATCATCCCCACACCTATATGGATATCCAAGGCCTATCACGCACACACAAACTAGTTGGAGATTCGTGCAACATGTTTTGACCAGCCTGCCGTGTGAACGTGTTTCCGCGAGCTGCGCCGCGCATGTATGTACTTCCGTGGTTAATTAGGCTAGTAGGCAAACAAAATTGCGTGGGGGTAGATTTGGTAATGCTTTATTGCTGGTGGGGCCCGGATGGTGGGTCAATTACTCACGGGTCGAAGACCGAGTAGACAGCCGTTCAGAACTCCAGATCGATCGATCCACCTCCTTCCTCCCACATCGAGTGCACCGTCCTCTCCTCCCACCTCCGCCTCCGACCTGCAGTAGAGACCTCCGGCGCGTCCGGCTGGGAGGAAGAAGAGGCGTCATGGGGGCCTAGAAGCAGCTCCCCGTCGAGATCAACTCCGGCCATGGGCTCCAGATCCGAGCTTCTCCGGCCATGGGGCTCCAGATCCGAGCTTCTCCGGCAACAACTACTCCAGTCGCCGGGCTTCTCCGTCCTACTACTCCGAATCTGAGATCTCTACCTCCCAATCTATCTTTGGAATTTGTTTTTTATCCATCCAAATTTCTGTTCAAGATCTGGATCTTGTGTTCTTTTATGGGATCTAATGTCCGTTGTTCAGTTTTTTATAAAATATTTTTTGAAGATGCCGGTTGTGGATCAGTTGTTGATGCTCAGCTCGATTGTTTTCTCCTGTTCCGGGAATCTCACATGCGAAGTGCACGGTTGTAATTATTTCATGATCAATCGTACATGCACATGGTCAGATTGGTTTTTGTGTGTGGTGAAAACGGGAAGGAAATCAAATGATTCAGGATTGTTCAGACTAGAACAGTGTCGATTATGTTTTTCTTCCTAATAACACTCATGGCTTTTTCATGTTTCCTCAGGGAAAATGGTCCAAAAAAGCATTCTGTTAATACTTTTTTTTTATAATAGATAGATACGAAATCTTGTTAGTACTCCCTCCGATCCATATTAATAGGTCCTGAAGTGGATGTATCTAGCAATAAAACATGTCTAAATACATCCACTTCAGCACCTATTAATATGGATCGGAGGGAGTACATGGATCTGAAATATTCTGTTAATATATTGAATTTTTTGTTGTTATACATGAATTCTAAATGATGGCTGACACATGATCCGGAAAAACATGGCTCCAAGAATGTGCGACTGAAGACGACGGATATTGTTCGGATAAAAAATGTGCATGATCCAAAAAAAAAAATTGTATCTTTGATTCATGGATACAAAAAAATGTTAATATTCATGAATTTCTTGTAGATATATAATTTATTCTTGATACGAAAATATTGTTAGTGCATGGATCAAAATTTTCTTTGTTATAATGAAAGGATTTCTTGTTTATTCATGATTAAAAAAAATCAACTCGATTCATGGATCAAAAAAAAAATTGTATCTTGATTCATAGATACAAAAAAATGTTAATATGCATGAGTTTCTTGTAGATATAAAATTTCTTCATACGAAAATATTGTTAGTGCATGGAACAAAAATTTTATGTGTTAATGAATGGATTTCTTGTCCGTTCATGATTAAAAAAAATCAACTTGATTCATGGATCCAAAACTAAATTTTTTTTTTTTGAGATAACAACTCATGGAATTGTTATGCATGGAGTGCAGCAATTCTCAGTATGCATTAACATGAATTTATGGATTTTTATACATTAACGACATGCAACTTTGGGCAAACAACATCAAGGGTATTTTGGGCGCAACGGCTATGTACGGGAGGTTGTTAGGACGAGGATACTGTTCGCATGGGGATTAGCCACTATCTGAAAAGTCAAAGCGATTGGGATTACTTTGCCAGGTCTAGCTAGCTGGCTCGGATCCCAAATATGACGAACGGTCCAGATAAGTCGGGGATATCCATGTAGGTGTGGTATCGTCACTCTCATCAGAAACTTGTTGGGAGCATGGTTACATCGTCTGCTAAGACGTTAGTAAGAAAATCGGGAGGATCCTCATGCCACACTACATGCATTAAGCCCTCCGCTTTGCTAGCTAACAAATGAGCAACCCTATTGACCTCCCTCGGACAATGCTTGAAAGATACACTTGTAAAGGACCGACACAACATAGTACATTCTTCAAAGATAGCAGTTGCTGGCCCAAAAGAGTTCCCTCCGTCAAGCATGATATCGATGACCTCCATGCAATCGGAATTTACCTCCAAGTTGTTACACCCAGCATGTCCCGCTAGAATGAGACCATCACGTAGTGCTTGAGCCTCCGCAGTCATCGAATCTGACACATACTGGATTCCACAGTTGCTCGCCGCCACAAAGAAACCCCCGTCATCTCTAATAATTGCACACGTGCTCCCTGTTTCATTGTCCACGCAAAAGATTGCATCCACGTTTAGCTTAACAAAATTCTCCTTTGGTTTCACCCACCCATGTCGAGGAATACCTTGTCTTTTCTTCCTGGCTCGCGAGAAATTTAGTGTTAGAGTTTGAATTGCTTGAGCCGTTCTCGCTGGAGTCTGAATCGATTACCCTCTTGTAGCCCTTCTACGTTGCCACCATATGTATCACAAAGCCGTAGCAACAAGATCATTTCGATCCGTATCCTCCAATAAGGGCGCCTTTGCAGCTCTATCACGGAGGAGGGCCTCGACCACCGCACCACCATTTGGTTCTCTCTCGCACACATGTGATATAATCTCTCCCATGCCAATACCACACCAGACATCCATAACTCTGTTACAAGTGAATAGGGCGTGGCGGACACTCTCGCAATCCGAGTTGCACAATCTGTACTGGGAGTTGGGTTGCATATGTCGGTTTGCTAAAACCCCATAGCAACGTATAGCTATCGTAGACAATTTTTACATTGGGGGCAACCTTATCCCTTTCCCTGGTTCTCTCCCCCCCCCCCCGCGCTACAGTTCTTGAGGGCCGCGAGTGATGGAGGGATAATAACCCGGTAGGCCTACTCCAAGGTGTAACCCGGCCCAAAGGACGCTGCGCAAGATCCGGCTAAGGATAAAGAAACTTCTGGAAGGCCCAAATTTGTAGGCCTCGTAACCCGGATTGTGGGTTACGGTAAAGGAAAGTTAAGGTTTATGTGTGGTGTCCGGGTAGGATTCACGCTACGCCTTGGAGAGTAAGCCAGGGGGTACGGGTGCTTTATAAACCGACCCCTAGGTTTTAGTTGAGGGAGATCTAAGAACCCTAGCAATATCGCTTGGTATCGAGCATCTAGTGTAACACGAGAGTTGAGTTGATATCTTGAGATCGGAGACTCGGCGACTTGATTGCCGGCCACCAGATTGAATTCCATCATGCTTTCCTCTGAGCTAAACCCTCTCCCAAACGCCTGTGTCGTCTTGCCCCAAGATCAGTTACCCCCGGTAACGTCTGCCGTGATTATCCCACGACAGTTGGCGCCCACCGTGGGGCCTGCGTCCAAAGGTGTTTACATCACGGGAGAAGCTCGGAAGAACATGGAGAATCTTGTCGTCGGCGAGATCTACATCGACCACGAAGGGGAGAAGATGGTGGACGATTCCGGCTGGGGGCCGGAGTCGGATCACCTCGAATCCGGATCTATTGTGACGATCGGCCAGATCAGCGTCTTCATCGGTATGGTACGTACATCTGATTTAAAAGGACAATATCATGTGCATACTACAGGAACTTCTAATAGGGACAAAAAGATACTTAAGCAAGCTGTGAACTCGGTTTCCTCGGATGTTCCGGGATACCTGAGATGGGCGGAACAAGAGATAACGTGGAGCAGAAGAGATCACCCGGAAAGGATAGAGCACCCAGGAGTCTTAGCTTTGGTAGTCGCACCACAAGTTAATGGTTACGAGTTAAAAAGGGTCCTGATGGACGGTGGAAGTAGCATCAATATCTTGTACTGGGAAACTTTTTCGCGCATGGGCCTCAAAGAGTCCCAGCTACAGAAAAGCTTAACAGTTTTTCATGGAATAGTGCCGGGTCACTCGGCATGTCCCGAGGGGAAAATCGCATTGGAGGTAGCTTTTGGAGAATCGACGGATAATTATCGAGTTGAGTGGCTCACGTTCGAGGTGGTCAAATTGCGCAGTCCTTATCACGCACTATTTGGAAGACCGGCTTACGCCAAATTCATGGCCAGGCCGTGTTACGTGTATTTGCAGCTGAAGATTCCGGGTCCTAAGCAGACCATCACCATACATGGAAGCCGGGATATAGCGGCCGAGTGCGACGAAGGAGATTCGGTAATGGCCGAGCAAGCTTGCAGAAAAGAAGAACTCAAATATTATCGGTCTCAAGTAGATCCGGATGATGGAACCGCATTGAAAAGGCCGAATACTGAGGACGAAAGAGCAAAATTCAAGGCAGCACAGGACACCAAGATGATAGATTTTGTCGAAGGCGATCCCACTAAGCAATTTACTATAGGGTCTAACTTGGACAGCGAGCAGGAGAAGGCACTTGTGGACACCTAGCGACATGTCGGGTATCCCTACAGAGTTGGCAGAGCACAGTTTGCATGTAGATCCAAAGTCCAGGCCTGTAAAGCAGGGCTTGAGGAAGATGAATGAGGAAAGAAGGAAAGCTATAGGTGAAGAAATCGCTCGGCTATTGACAGCCGGCTTCATCATGGAAGTATTTCACCCGGATTGGTTAGCAAACCCGGTGCTAGTGATGAAAAAGACCAATGAGTGGAGAATGTGCATTGATTTTACGAGTCTCAACAAGCATTGCCCAAAGGACCCATTCGCACTACCAAGGATAGATCAGATCATAGATGCAGTAGATGGGAGTGACCTATTGTGCTTTCTGGACGCTTATTCCGGATATCATCAGATTAAACTCAAGAGGGAGGATTGGGAGAAAACATCGTTTATAACCCCTTTTGGGGCCTTTTGTTACAAAACCATGACATTTGGGTTGAAGAACGCTGGCGCAACTTATCAACGGTGTATTCAGAAGTGTTTCGAGGACCAAATTGGACGCAACGTCCATGCTTATGTGGATGATGTGGTTATCAAGACCAGGAAGGCAGAAACATTTATCGATGATCTAAGGGAAACGTTCAAGAACTTAAGGAGGTATCAGATGAAGCTTAACCCGACAAAGTGCGTATTTGGAGTTCCAGCCGGGAAATTACTTGGCTTTATCGTTTCCGAGAGAGGAATTGAAGCAAACCCGGACAAAATTAAAGCTATCCAAAGTCTGAAAAGGCCGGAAAATTTGAAGCACGTTCAAAAGCTCACGGGCTGCGTAGCAGCCTTGAGCCGATTTATATCAAGACTCGGAGAAAAGGCAATACCCTTGTACCGGCTCTTGAGGAAATCCGACAAATTTGTATGGGACCAAGAGGCGGATGAGGCGTTCGAAGCACTAAAGAAGCAGTTATCTGAAGCACCAGTACTAGCGGCCCCGGGTCCTAAAGAGCCTATGTTGCTATACGTGGCAGCTGGCCCCCGAGCCGTCAGTGCAGTAGTGGTTGTGGAGCGTAAAGAGGATGGGAAAGGTTATCCAGTCCAGAGGCCGGTTTATTATGTCAGTGAGGTATTATCAGAGGCAAAGCAGCGCTATCCGCATTGGCAAAAGCTGGTTTTCGGGTCTTTATGGCCAGCCGGAAACTGAAGCCGTATTTCCAGGAACACCCCATAACAGTGGTTAGCTCAATACCAATGTCGGATATCATCAGAAACTCGGATGCGACCGGAAGAATAGCCAAATGGGCGATAGAAATGGGGGATTATCACATCAGCTACGAGCCCAGGTCAGCAATCAAATCTCAGGCTTTGGTTGATTTCGTTCATGATTGGACACACACAGGCATGACTACCATGGTTCCAAACCCCGAGTCATGGATTATGCACTTCGATGGATCAAAGCAGTACGAGGGATCAGGAGCTGGAGTGGTGCTAACATCACCCAAAGGAGACAAATTGAGTTACGTACTACAAATTCACTTTGACTGTTCCAACAACGTGGCCGAGTATGAGGCCCTATTGCATGGCTTAAAGGTAGCCAAGGAGATGAACATTAAGAGGATACGATGCTTCGGAGATTCGGACCTTGTGGTACAGCAGGTGTCAGGAACTTGGGATAGAAAAGACGTAACTATGGCAGCATACCGCAGGGAAGTTGATAGGGTTGCAGGATGTTTTTCCGGGTACGAGGTGGAGCATATAGACAAAGAAAGAATGAGCAGCCGACGCCCTCGCTAGACTCGGCTCGCGCAGAGAGCCGGTTCCACCTAACGTTTTCCTGGACGAATTATGGCGACCATCAGTTAAAACCGAGTCAAGAGGAGGAATTAGCAAATCAAGACCCGGATTTAGGACTTGTGGCCACTGTACGTACTATTCCCGAGTGGACAGAACCGTTCTTGGCCTACCTATCACGGGGCGAGTTACCACATCAAGAGGTGTTAGCAAGGCAGATTCTGCGTCGAGCGAAGGGATATTCGATCATCAATGGGGAGTTATACAAGCGAAGTGCGGCAGGAGTCTTTCTGCGCTGTGTGGCACCAGAAGAAGGCCGACAGATTCTTAAGGAAATCCATGAAGGTGATTGTGGGCATCATGCATCCACAAGATCCCTTGTGGCCAAAGCTTATCGACACGGATTTTTCTGGCTCACGGCTCTAGCAGATGCGGAGCGCTTAGTGGCAAGATGTGACGGATGTCAAAGGTACGCACGCCAAACCCACGTGCCGGCTATGGAATTACGGACTATTCCGTTAACTTGGCCGTTCGCGGTTTGGGGTATGGACATGGTTGGTCCCTCTCACATGTCACCTTGCAAGAAGACACACCTTTTGGTGGCTATTGATAAGTTTACCAAGTGGGTTGAGGTTATGCCAGTCACCAACTGTGAAGCAGTTACAGCAATCAAGTTCCTGAAAAGAATTATCTATCGGTTCGGGTATCCCCACAGTATAATTACCGACAATGGAACCAACATGTCCCTTGGCGCAATGGAAAAGTTTTGTGGTAGCAATGGAATCCGGCTTGACGTAGCATCAGTGGCTCATCCGCAGGCCAATGGACAAGTGGAGAGGGCAAACCAAGAATTACTTCGTGGACTAAAACCACGACTGCGAGTCCCTTGCATTAGGGCTGCGGGTGCATGGGTCGAAGAACTTGATGGAGGGATAATAACCCGGTAGGCCAACTCCAAGGTATAACCCGGCCCAAAGGACGCTGCGCAAGATCCGGCTAAGGATAAAGAAACTTCTGGAAGGCCCAAGTTTGTAGGCCTCGTAACCCGGATTGTGGGTTACTGTAAAGGAAAGTTAGAGTTTGTATGCGGTGTCCGGGTAGGATTCAGGGTGCGCCTTGGAGAGTAAGCCAGGGGGTACGGGTGCTTTATAAACCGACCACTAGGTCTAGTTGAGAGGGATCTAAGAACCCTAGTAGTACCGCTTGATATCGAGCATCCAGTGTATACGAGTGATCGAGTTAATATATTGAGATCGGAGACTCGGCGACTTGATTGCCGGCTACCAGATCGAGTTCCATCATGTTTTCCTCTGAGCTAAACCCTCTCCCAAACGCCTGTGTCGTCTTGCCCCAAGATCAGTTACCCCCGGTAACGTCTGCCGTGATAATCCCACGACAGTTGGCGCCCACCGTGGGGCCTGCGTCCAAAGGTGTTTACATCACGGGAGAAGCTCGGAAGAACATGGAGAATCTTGTCGTCGGCGAGATCTACATCGACCACAAAGGAGAAAAGACGGTGGACGATTCCGGCTGGGGGCCAGAGTCGGATCACCTCGAATCCGGATCCGTCGTGACAATCGGCCGGATCAGCGTCTTCATCGGTATGGTACGTACGTCTGATTTAAAAGGACAATATCATGTGCATACTACGGGAACTTCTGACAGGAACAAAAGGATACTCAAGCAAGCTGTGAACTCGGTTTCCTCGGCTGTTCCGGAACACCTGAGATGGGCGGAACAAGAGATAACATGGAGCAAAGAGATCACCCGGAAAGAATAGAGCACCCGGGAGTCTTAGCATTGGTAGTCGCACCACAGTTAATGGTTACGAGTTAAAAGGGTCCTGATGGACGGTGGAAGTAGCATCAATATCTTGTACTGCGAAACTTTTTCACGCATGGGTCTCAAGGAGTCCCAACTGCAGAAAAGCTCAACAATTTTTCATGGAATAGTGCCGGGTCACTCGACATGTCCCGAGGGGAAAATCGCGTTGGAGGTAGCTTTCGGAGAATCAACGGATAATTATCGAGTGGAGTGGCTCACGTTCGAGGTAGTCAAATTGCGCAGTCCTTATCACGCACTATTTGGAAGACCGGCTTACGCCAATTCATGGCCAGGCCGTGCTACGTGTATCTACAACTGAAGATTCCATGTCCTAAGCAAACCATCACCATACATGGAAACCGGGACATAGCGGCGAGTGCGACGAAGGAGATTCGGTAATGGCCGAGCAGGCTTGCAGAAAAGAGGAACTCAAGTATTATCGGTCTCAAGTAGACCCGGAGGACAGACCGCATTGAAAAGGCCGAACACTGAGGACGAAAGAGCAAAATTCAAGGCAGCACAAGACACCAAGATGATAGACTTTGTTGAAGGTGATTCCACTAAGCAATTTACTATAGGCTCTAACTTAGACGGCGAGCAGGAGAAGGCACTTGTGGAGTTCATTCGTTCAAATGCGGACGTATTCGCCTGGACCTAGCGACATGCCGGTATCCCTACAGAGTTGGCAGAGCACAGTTTGCATGTAGACCCCAAGTCCAGGCCTGTGAAGCAGGGCTTGAGGAAGATGAATGAGGAAAAAAGAAAAGCTATAGGTGAAGAAATTGCTCGGCTATTGACAGCCGGCTTCATCATGGAAGTATTTCATCCGGACTGGTTAGCAAATCCGGTGCTAGTGATGAAAAAGACCAATGAGTGGAGAATGTGTATTGATTTTACGAGTCTCAACAAGCATTGCCCAAAGGACCCGTTCGCACTACCAAGGATAGATCAGATCATAGATGCAGTAGCTGGAGTGACCTATTGTGCTTTCTGGACGCTTACTCCGGGTATCATCAGATTAAACTCAAGAAGGAGGATTGGGAGAAAACATCGTTTATAACCCCTTTTGGGGCCTTCTGTTACAAAACCATGACATTTGGGTTGAAGAACGCTGGCGCAACTTATCAACGGTGTATTCAGAAGTGCTTCGAGGACCAAATTGGACGCAACGTCCATGCTTATGTGGATGATGTGGTTATCAAGACCAGGAAGGCAGAAACATTTATTGACGATCTGAAGGAAACGTTCAAAAACTTAAGGAGGTATCAGATGAAGCTTAACCCGACAAAGTGCGTATTTGGAGTCCCAGCCGGGAAATTACTTGGCTTTATCGTTTCCGAGAGAGGAATTGAGGCAAACCCGGACAAAATCAAAGCTATCCAAGGTCTGAAAAAACCAGAAAATTTGAAGCATGTTCAAAAGCTCACGGGCTGCGTAGCAGCCTTGAGCTGATTTATATCAAGACTCGGAGAAAAGGCGATACCCTTGTACCGGCTCTTGAGGAAATCCGATAAGTTTGTATGGGATCAAGAGGCGGACGAGGCGTTCGAGGCACTAAAGAAGCAGCTATCTGAAGCACCAGTGCTAGCGGCCCCGGGTCCTAAAGAGCCTATGTTGCTATATGTGGCAGCTGGCCCCCGAGCGTAAAGAAGATGGGAAGGGTTATCCAGTCCAGAGACCGGTTTATTATGTCAGTGAAGTATTATCAGAGGCAAAGCAGCGCTATCCGCATTGGCAAAAACTGGTTTTTGGGGTCTTTATGGCCAGCCGGAAACTGAAGCCATATTTCCAGGAACACCCCATAACCGTGGTTAGCTCAATACCAATGTCGGATATCATTAGAAACTCGGATGCAACCGGAAGAATAGCCAAATGGGCGATAGAAATGGGGGATTATCACATCAGCTACGAGCCCAGGTCAGCAATCAAATCTCAGGCTTTGGTTGATTTCGTTAATGATTGGACACACACAGGCATGACTACCACGGTTCCAAACTCCGAGTCATGGACCATGCACTTTGATGGATCAAAGCAGTATGAGGGGTCAGGAGCTGGGGTGGTGCTAACATCACCCAAAGGAGACAAATTGAGTTACGTACTACAAATTCACTTTGACTGTTCCAATAACGTGGCCGAGTATGAGGCCCTATTGCATGGCTTAAAGGTAGCCAAGGAGATGAACATCAAGAGGATACGATTCTTCGGAGATTCAGACCTTGTGGTACAGCAGGTGTCAGAAACTTGGGATAGAAAGGACGCGACTATGGCAGCATACCGCAGGGAAGTTGATAGGGTTGCAGGATGTTTTTCCGGGTATGAGGTGGAGCATATAGATAGAAGAAAGAATGAGGCAGCCGACGCCCTCGCTAGACTCGGCTCGCGCAGAGAACCGGTCCCACCCAACGTTTTCCTGGACGAATTATGGCGACCATCAGTTAAAACCGAGTCAGAGGAGGAATTGGCAAGTCAAGACCCGGAGTTAGGACTCGTGGCCACTGTACGCGCTATTCCAGAGTGGACAGAACCATTTTTGGCCTACCTATCACGAGGCGAGTTACCACAGCAAGAAGTGTTAGCAAGGCAAATTTTGCGGCGAGCGAAGGGATATTCTATCATCAACGGGGAGTTATACAAGAGAAGCACCGCGGGGGTCTTTTTGCGTTGCGTGGCACCAGAAGAAGGCCGGCAGATCCTCAAGGAAATCCATGAAGGCGATTGCGGGCATCATGCATCCACAAGATCCCTTGTGGCCTTATCGACACGGATTTTTCTGGCTCACGCTCTAGCAGATGCGGAACGACTAGTAGCAAGGTGTGACGGATGTCAAAGGTACGCTCGCCAAACCCATGTGCCGGCTATGGAATTTGGACCATCCCGTTAACTTGGCCGTTCGCTGTCTGGGGGATGGACATGGTTGGCCCCTTTCATATGTCACCTTGCAAGAAGACACATCTTTTAGTGGCTATTGATAAATTTACCAAGTGGGTTGAGGTTATGCCAGTTACTAATTGTGAAGCAGCTACAGCAGTCAAGTTCCTGAAAAGAATTATCTACGGTTTGGGTATCCCCACAGCATAATTATCGACAATGGAACCAACATGTCCCTTGGTGAGATGGAAAAGTTCTGTGGCAACAATGGAATCCGGCTTGATGTAGCATCAGTGGCTCATCCACAGGCCAACGGACAAGTGGAGAGGGCAAACCAAGAATTGCTCCGCGGGTTGAAACCACGATTGCGAGTACCCTGTATCAGAGCGGCTGGCGCATGGGTCGAAGAACTTCCTTCCGTGGTTTGGGGTATCAACACTACACCTAACAGATCCACTCAAATGACACCCTTCTTCATGGTCTATGGTGCGGAAGCAGTGTTACCGAGTGACATTATCCATGATTCACCGCGAGTATCAGCTTACGTTGAAGTGGAGAATGAAAAGACCTGGCAGGACGCCGTAGATATGTTAGAAGAACAAAGGGAACAAGCCCTGGAGAGATCAGCCATTTATCAGCAAGGTTTACGGAGGTATCATAGCCGGCGCGTGAAAACCCGGGTCTTCCAGGAAGGAGACCTGGTTCTGCGTCTGGTACAGTCAAACGAAGGAAAACACAAATTATCACCGCCATGGGAAGGACCGTTTATCATAAGCCGGAATCTGCATAATGGATCGTATTACTTGGTAGATGCAAGGGAGGAGTCGGCTACAGTTAATGACACCGCTCACACCACTTCATCTATGCAAGAAAGAGACAGGCCATGGAACGTGGCTCAGCTACGTCCATATTATACTTAGTAAAGACTATATTGGCAAGAGGAATTGCACGATGTAACAGGCAGCAGGTTTCAGACGTACTCTTTTCCTATCCAGGTACCCTTGGGAACTGGATGGGTTTTTAATGAGGCGGCTTGCTGACCTAACTTTTTCATATCAAGTAAAGAGATGGTTATTCTTATGTTCTTCAGTCCCAGTACGTTGCATATATTCAGGTCTTGGGGGCTGATTGCTTGAATAGCACAGTTGCAAACTCAAAGACCAGACCTTGATGCCTATGAGTTATGAGGGCCGATTACTCGCAAACGAGTACGGCTGCAATCTCATAACCGGACAAAGGAGCCAAAGTTTCTTGACTTTTCTTACTTAACTCGATGTGACTCGCACTAAAATGGCATGATTTGCTCGCTTACGATTACAATCAGCCATGAAGCCCAATGGGACTTGGTTGACCCTGTCTTCGTACAGATGTAACAACATGATATCCATGCGAAAGCCGGCTTATAGTACAAGATAGTCAAAAGGGTCATCTAAACCACAAGTTATGCAGAGTACAGGGCTAATAGCCGGAAACTCAACGATTATTAAGCATAAACTTCAGAACCTATGTGAAACGGCTCTGGACTTTTTGGATTTAGCAGCAAACAATGCGTTCTCCTTAAAAATCACGTATCCCCAACCCAGAAATCCGGGTCTTGGGGACTCGGGATCTTGAGAAAGAGAAAAATTGCTTAGTTGTTCAAGCTCAAAAAGTCCAAACATCCGAGTCTTGGGGCTTGGGGACTTCGAAGCAAGTCCGCTTGTCAACACCCATGAAACCCGGAAACCGAGCCTCACAAAAGGAACAATAAAGAAAGTCGGATATCTAGTGCAAATGAGTTCAAAAGTGAATAAATTTAAAAGCCCCGAAGAGGAATAGAGTGTATCAAGACCTTAGCGTGCATTACAAAATCCCGGTAAATGATATCAAAGGTGCACAGGCGCACCATCCAAAAAATAATTGTTTAAACGGCACATCGGCCGACTGACGCATGAGAAGTGGCACGAAGGAACAGGTATCACTCGGCATCCTAAGCCGGCATCCATCTTCGCCTTACCCTTGCCGTCACTTGGGGTAGCAGCAGCACCCGGATCAGCAGTGCCTGCTCGCGCAGGAGGAGGAACGACTGGTGTGGAGGTAGCGGGCGCAGAGTCGGCTTCAGCCTTCTTTTTAGCAGCCTCCTCCCTCAACTTAGCAGCTTCCTCCTTCCATCGGGCAAGCATGTCATACGGCTTGGGAAGATCCGACTTAATAGCTTCACCAGCAACATCATAAGCAGGAACGAGGGAATCGACATCTAAGCCGTCAGCAATCACGCTGGCCGGGTAACGGACCTCCTTCTGGACGGCCTGGAAATCCTTCACGGAGAACTTGGACCCATCAAGCTTGTATTCCGGGAAACCGCCCATAAGCTTGGCTAGCTCGAGCTTAGGGAAGTAAGCCTTGGCAAGCGCAAGACCCCGGATTACTCCAACCCGGCAGGACGAGCGTTTCCAGTGCCAAATCCACTCGGGGATAGTGGAGCAAGCGTCTAGCATTCTCTTCAGGTCGCCATGCCCTTTACCCGGCCACCGTATTTCTTGAAGGATCCATTTGGTTCCGGCGCATAGCTGCCGGATTACGCTCTTGATAGTTTTCAGCCTGGCAATGTCACCCTCGTCCGGCATCACTTCATCCGGACCTGCAGAAATGGAAACATGAGTCAGGAAATTCCGGCTATTCATCAAAAGAATAACCCGGATAAAGAAGCGTACCAAGCAAAGCACGGTACGTATCAGCAATTTGAACAGAAAGGCTCGTCAGATCATCTTCTGCTGAGTGAGCCCTCCTCCTATACTTCTTCATTATCGTCCTGCTCCTCCTGGCCTCAGCCTCGGCCGCCTCACGTAGAGCCACCTCCTTTTCAATGAGCTTGGCGGCCTTGGTCAGCTTCTCCTCAGATTGAGTCACGAAGGACTGCATGGATACAAGGAAGGATTAGCAGGGTAAAGGGGTAAGTTATCAGTCGCTTATATCGTAAAGTTCCAAGCAAATTGTGAATTAATTCACTCGGAACTTGGGGACTGGATAAGGACACAAGCAATATTAGTCGGGTTTACCTCGTGTTTGGCTATTAAAGCCTCCAAGATATTCTCTTCATTAGCCCTCAAAGCGCGCAGGGTTTCGAGCATCTGGGCAAACGTCAGGTCCTCGGGTCGGGCACCGGAAGAGCCGGCAGCCTGGTCACCTGATGGGGGAGCTCTCCCCGCTCTAGGAGTTTGACCCGGATAGTCTGAGTATCCGGGTTGGGAGAACCCATCCTTGTGTCCGGAACCTCGATCTCCTCGTCTACTGGTTCGGATGACTCAGGAGACTCGGCGGCTTGTTCCTGGTTGTTCTCAGTATCACCGCCGGTCGCGGCGTCTACGTTCTCAGTCGGCTCCTCTGTCTGACGGTTATCCACCTCCCGGTTATCCATCTCCACATTCTCCGGGTCACTAACGGTGGCTTGAGCACTAAAGAAAGATGGGAAGAGGCAGTTAGCAATGGTGATTGAAAATTGTCAGGTATCAAAGGATGTCATATAGCAAAAGCTTACCCGGTATTTACGGCGTAATCCGGCGGGAGTTCGCCGCTGGAAGCAGACGAAGTTGTCAAAGGAACCGTTAGCGGAACCCGGAATTGCCCGGCGCGTGGATGGTTAGGAGAGGGTGGCGCTGAGGAGAATTGGAAGGACGAGGCGGAGGAGCACTGGCACGATGGACGGGGGAGGTGGAGATGCCCGGGTTAAGAGGATCCTCACCCGGGGAACTCCGAGTCACTCTGCGCTTGGTTGGAAGAGAATCCTTCAAGTACGACGAGTTCGATAATTTATGATTAAGTTGTCGCATGGTATCAAAGGAGTAAGGCTCAGAGGACATAGAGGAGAAAGGAACCTTGAACACTACCCCTCTGGCCTTCCTCTTGGCCCCAACTGGAGTTTCTTGATCAGATTCGGTAGCTTCCGGGTCGTCTTCGTTCTTCTCGTCTTCATCCTCCGGTCCTGCGAACCGAGTATGTATCCATGGAAAAGTTAAATAGGAGGATAACGATGCAAGTAAGGGTAACACAAGATCCGGGTGAATACCTTCATCACCATCAACCGGCTCGTCTTCGTCTTCCGGGTCTCCGGAAGGGGGGGAGGTCTCAACTGTCCAGAAAGGGTCACCGGCCTGGGACGGAAAGGTGAAAATAAGAGTTAGGAGTAGTATCGAGTCAAGATGAAGAAATAAGCTTTGAACGTCGGGTCTTACCGCTGGGGCCGGGTTCTCCCGAGTAAACGGAGGTAACCCGGCGATGTTTTTTATCACTTCCAGCTTCTCCGTCAGGAAACCCTTGATGGTTTTGTTGGTATCCCCGGCTGCAAAGCTCTTGGTGGAATATCGGAGTGCATATGTGGTGTGCCCCGAGTATTCGCACATCAATTTGGTGCGAATGGAATTGGGTTGGATACGGAAGTCAACCCAAGTTTTCACTAAGTTGAGCCCAAGAAGGCCTTGGGCTGAGAGAACGGCTAACTTAGCTAGCAAAGGTATGATTGCCTCCCTGTCTGAGTCAGGGGCGAAGGCATTGAAATTCTCGGAGGTATTGAGGAGGCCCTCCGAGTAACCCGGCAGTCTCTTCTCGCCGGGTGGAGAGGTGTCGTGGCAGTAGAAGAAGGATAGTTGCCAGTGTTTAACATGGGAGTTCAGATTAAGGGTTGGCATTGGGGAATTTTTGCGGCGTTGGATGGATACCCCGCCGCAAGTGAAAAGTGCTCCATCACCGCTTTCGCGGCATGGCTTGCACTGGAAGAGTTCAATAAAGAGAGTCAAACTTGGCGGAGTGCACAAGTATGACTCGGATAGGACAATGAAGTGAGTAATATTCAACATAGAGTTAGGCCCTACGTCAAATATCCTGAGGCCATAATGGCTCAGGACCTCACGGAAGAAAGGGTGACCCGGAGGACGGAATCCCCGGGTCACGTGCTCCACGAAACAGATTACCTCGTCGTCGGTGGGTGTGGGCCGGGTCTCGTCACCCGGCGCCCTCCAGCGAATGTCCTTCTGAGGGGGGAGGACCCCCAACTCGGCCAGCTCTTCCAGCTTGGCCTTTGTGACTGTGGATCGCCCCCAATTGGCAGATATGGATTGGGTTGCCTTCGCCTGGGCCGGCTGTTTCCCTTGCCTCTTGGGAGCCATGGGATCAACCTGCAAACACAAGGAAGAAAGATACAGGAAATAAGACTCGTTAATATTAGGTTATCCGGGCATGCACTTGGAGTATCAAGAAAGTATGAGGACCAAGAATTATCCGGGTATCACATCACGGAGTGGAGGTTGCGAGTTATTCGGGTATTAAGTTCAACTCTAGAAATTATTGTTCACTTACGTATTGAAAAGTGTCTGAGGAAGACGGATGGTTGCCCATGTATCTACTGCAAGCAAAAGAGCCGGAAAAGGGGGATTTTCCGGGTGTCAATGATATGCGCGGAAAGTTGGGATGAAATGGATCTAGATTGGAAAACTTGCGAACGATTTTACGAAGAAATTGGTGATTAATAATGGTAGGAGGGTGGTGTGTGATCATCAAATAGGTTATTAAAGGAGCCGGCAAGCATCTAAACCATCTAATCCGGTGTGGCGGGAGAAACGGCCCGCGGGTTGACCAAGATCCAATCCAGGATGAATCATAAAATTGTGGGGCTAAATTAGCAAATACAAGGAACTTACAGGGAGATACTGGAAGCCTAATGCGATGGCTGCGGGCGGCGTGGTCTGAATGCCCCTTTGCGGTTCTTGGAGAGCAGGACGAGGGCGCGGGGATGGAGCTTGGTGGCGGCGCGGATGGCTTGAGAACGAACACGGCCGGTGGTGGCTTTGTTCCGGTGGCGAGTCCTAGATTCTTGCGGTGGCGTTGCGAGAGCGCAAGGTGTGAGGAAGGAAAGGATAAGTTGGAGTGAGGCGTCGGGTTCTAGGTTACCCTTTGAGCACTATTTATAAGGTGAGGATGAACCTATTCTAACGGCTAGAAGCCAGAAATTATGGGGTAATGGCTATCCATGCGGATTTTGCGAGATATGCTTCAGGTATTGAGCGAGGTATCCGGGCGAAAAAGAGAAAGAAATCCACTCCGTGAAATCAGGGTCAATTATCGAGTAAAAGTATAGAATCTTGACGTTTTTATCAGGGCTTTGACCCGGAAATCTGAGCAGTGTGCTTGGAGGGAAACCGGGTTACTATATGGCCACCATGGAGTTAGGCCTAGCTATCTATCAAAGCACCTTAACCCGGCCTCCGTACACTTGTGCGTTTGATATCTTTGCAGGGAATAGCAAGCGCTTCAAGGAAGGATCCGTGAAGCCCAAGCTATTCTGGGGACTACTGATGGAGGGATAATAACCCGGTAGGCCAACTCCAAGGTATAACCCGGCCCAAAGGACGCTGCGCAAGATCCGGATAAGGATAAAGAAACTTATGGAAGGCCCAAGTTTGTAGGCCTCGTAACCCGGATTGTGGGTTACTGTAAAGGAAAGTTAGAGTTTGTATGCGGTGTCCGGGTAGGATTCAGGGTGCGCCTTGGAGAGTAAGCCAGGGGGTACGGGTGCTTTATAAACCGACCCCTAGGTCTAGTTGAGAGGGATCTAAGAACCCTAGTAGTACCGCTTGATATCGAGCATCCAGTGTATACGAGTGATCGAGTTAATATATTGAGATCGGAGACTCGGCGACTTGATTGCCGGCTACCAGATCGAGTCCCATCATGTTTTCCTCTGAGCTAAACCCTCTCCCAAACACCTGTGTCGTCTTGCCCCAAGATCAGTTACCCCCGGTAACGTCTGCCGTGATAATCCCACGAGAGTTCTAGCAATCTCACCTAATATCGAGTATCTAGTGTAACACGCAATTTGAGTTGTTATCTTGAGATCGGAGACTCGGCGACTTGATGGCCGGCTACCAGATCAAAATTCATCATCATGTTTTCCTCTGAGCTAAACCCTCTCCCAAATGCATGTGTCGTCTTGCCCCAAGATCAGTTACCCCCGGTAACGTCTGCCGTGATTATCCCACGACAGACCTTCCGTGGTTTGGGGTATCAACACTACACCTAACAGATCTACTCAGATGACACCATTCTTCATGGTTTATGGTGCGGAAGCAGTGCTGCCGAGTGATATTATTCATGATTCACCTCGAGTATCAGCTTACGTCGAGGTAGAGAACGAGAAGACCCGGCAGGACGCCGTAGATATGTTAGAAGAGCAAAGGGAACAAGCCCTGGAAAGATCAGCCATATATCAGCAAGATCTACGGAGGTATCACAGCCGGCGCGTGAAAACCCGGGTATTCCAGGAAGGAGACCTGGTTCTGCGCCTGGTACAGTCAAACGAAGGAAAACACAAATTATCACCACCATGGAAAGGACCGTTTATCATAAGCCGGAATCTGCATAATGGATCATATTACTTGGTAGATGCAAGGGAAGAGTCGGCTACAGTTAATGACACCGCTCATACCACTTCATCTATGCAAGAAAGAGACAGACCATGGAACGTGGCTCAGCTACGTCCATATTATACTTAGCAAATACTATATTGGCAAGTGGAATTGCACGATGTAACAGGCAGCAGGTTTCAGACGTACTCTTTTCCTATCCAGGGTACCCTTGGGGACTGGATGGGTTTTTAATGAGGCGGCTTGCTGACCCAACATTCTCATATCAAGAAAATAAGTGGTTATTCTCATGTTCCTCAATCTCAGTACGTTGCATATATATAGGTCTTGGGGGCTGATTGCTTGAATAGCACAGTTACAAACTCAATGACCCGGCCTTGATGCCTATGAGTTATAAGGGCCGATTACTCGCAAACGAGTACGGCTGCAATCTTATAACCGGACAAAGGAGCCAAACTTTCTTGACTTTTCTTACTTAAGCTCGATGTGACTCGCAATAAAAGTGGCATGATTTGCTCGCTTACGATTACAATCAGCCATGAAGCCCAATGGGACTTGCCTGACCCTGTTTTCGTATAGATGTAACAACATGATATCCACGCGAAAGCCGGCTTATAGTACAATATTGTCAAAAGGGTCATCTAAACCACAAGTTATGCAGAGTATAAGGCTAATAGCTGGAAACTCAATATTTATCAAGCATAACTTCATTACCTATGTGAAACGGCTCCGGGTGTGGGCTTAGCAAACAACAAAACTCGTTCTCTTCGAAAAGACCACATATCCCAGACTCGGAAATTCGGGTCTTGGCGATTCAGGATTTTGGAAAGGAAAAAGTAGCTTAGTTGCTAAGGCTCAAAAAACCCAAACATCCGAGTCTTGGGGACTTGGGGGCTTAGAAGCAAGTCCGCTCGTCAAACACCCATGAAACTCGGAAACCGAGTCTCACAAAAGGAATCGTAAAGAAAGTCGGATATCAAGAACAAGTCGACTCAAAAGTGGATAAGTTTAAACGATCAGAAGAAGCACAAAGTGTATCAAGAACTTAGAGTGCATTACAAACTCCGGCTATTTATCAAAAGGATAACCCAGATGAAGAAACGTACCAAGCAAAGCACGATACGTATCAGCAATTTGAACAGAAAGGCTTGTTAGATCATCTTCTGCTGTGTGAGCCCTCCTCCTATACTTCTTCATTATCGTCCTACTCTTCCTGGCCTTAGCCTCGGCCGCCTCACGCAGAGCCACCTCCTTTTCAATGAGCTTGGTGGCCTCTGCCAGTTTCTCCCCAGATTGAGTCACGAAGGACTGCATGGATGCAAGGAAGGATTAGCCGGGTAAAGGGGCCAGTTATCAGTCGCTTATATCATAAAGTTCCAAGCAAATTATGAATCAATTCACTCAGAACTTGGGGACTGGATAAGGACACAAGCAATATTAGTCGGGTTTACCTCGTGTTTGGCTATTAAAGCCTCCAAGATATTTTCTTCATTAGCCCTCAAAGCGCGCAGGGTTTCGAGCATTTGGGCAAACGTCAGGTCCTCGGGTCGGACGCCGGAAGAGCCGGCAGCCTGATCGCCTGGTGGGGGAGCTCTCCCCGCCCTGGGGGTCGAGACCCGGACAATCTGAGTATCCGGGTTGGGAGAACCCATCCTCGTTTCCGGAACCTCGATCTCCTCGTCCACTGGCTCGGATGAAGCAGGAGACCCGGCGGCTTGGTGAAGTGGATCGCCCAAAGGGCCTTGTTCCTGGTTGTTCTCAATATCACCGCCAGTCGCGGCATCCACGTTCTCAGTCGGCTCCTCTGTCTGACGGTCATCCATCGCCACATTCCCCGGGTCACTAACGGTGACTTGAGCGCTAAAAGAAAGATGATAGGAGGCAGTTAGCAATGGTGATTGAAAATTGTCAGGCATCAAAAAGATGTCACATAGCAAAAACTTACCCGGTATTCACGGCGTAATCCGGCGGGAGCTCGCTGCTGGAAGCAGACGAAGATGCCAAAGGGACCACTAGTGGAACCCGGAATTGCCCGACACGTGGGTGGTTAGGAGAAGGGTGGCGTCGAGGAGAACTGGAAGGACGAGGCGGAGGAGCACTGGCACGATGGACGGGGGAGGTGGAGATGCCCGGGTTAAGAGGATCCTCACCCGGGGAACTCCGAGTCACTCTGCGCTTGGCTGGAAGAGAATCCTTCAAGTACGACGAGTTCGATAATTGATGATTAAGTTGTCGCATGGTATCAAAGGAGTAAGGCTCAGAGGATATAGAAGAGAAAGGAACCTTGGACACTACCCCTCTGGCCTTCCTCTTGGCCCCAACTGGTGTTTCTTGATCAGATTCGGTAGCTTCCGGGTCGTCTTCGTCCTTCTCGTCTTCGTCCTCCGGTCCTGCGAACCGAGTATGTATCCATGGAAAAGTTAAATGGGAGGAAAATGATGCAAGTAAAGATAACACAAGATCCGGGTTAATACCTTCATCACCGTCAACCGGCTCGTCTTCGTCTTCCGGGTCTCTGGAAGGGGGGGAGGTCTCAACTGTCCAGAAAGGGTCACCGGCCTGAGACGGAAAGATGAAAATAAGAGTTAGGAGCAGTATCGAGTCAAGATGAAGAAATAAACTTATGAGTATCGGGTCTTACCGCTGGGGCCGGGTTCTCCCGAGTAAACGGAGGTAACCCGGCGATGTTTTTTATCACTTCCAGCTTCTCCGTCAGGAAACCCTTGATGGTTTTGTTGGTATCCCGGCTGCAAAGCTCTTGGTGGAATATCGGAGTGCATCTGTGGTGTGCCCCGAGTATTCGCACATCAATTTGGTGCGGATAGAATTAGGTTGGATACGGAAGTCAACCCAAGTTTTCACTAAGTTGAGCCCAAGAAGGCCTTGGGCTGAGAGAACGGCTATCTTAGCTATCAAAGGTATGATTGCCTCCCTGTCCGAGTCAGGGGCGAAAGCATTGAAATTCTCGGAAGTATTGAGGAGGCCCTCCGAGTAACCCGACAGTCTCTTTTCGCCGGGTGGAGAGGTGTCGTGGCAGTAGAAGAAGGATAGTTGCCAGTGTTTAACATGGGAGTTCAGATTAAGGGTTGGCATTGGGTAGTTTTTGCGGCGTTGGATGGATACCCCGCCGCAAGTGAGAAGTGCTCCGTCACCGCTTTCGCGGCACGGCTTGCACTGGAAAAGTTCAATAAAGAGAGTCAAACTTGGCGGAGTGCACAAGTATGACTCGGATAGGACAATGAAGTGGGTAATATTCAACATAGAGTTAGGCCCTATGTCAAATACCCGGAGGCCGTAGTGGCTCAGGACCTCACGAAAGAAAGGGTGACCCGGAGGGCGGAATCCCCGGGTCACGTGCTCTACGAAACATATTACCTCGCCGTCGGCGGGTGTGGGCCGGGTCTCGTCACCCGGCGCCCTCCAGTGAATGTCCTTCTGAGGGGGAAGAACCCCCAACTCGGCCAATTCTTCTAGCTTGGCCTTTGTGACAGTGGATCGCCCCCAATTGGCAGATATGGATTGGGTTGTCTTCGCTTGGGCCGGCTGTTTCCCTTGCCTTTTGGGAGCCATGGGATCAACCTGCAAAAACACAAGGAAAAGAGGTACAGGAAATAAGACTCGGAAGTATTGGATTATCCGAGTCTGGGGTATCAGGAAAGTATGAAAATTAAGAACTATCCGGGTATCACACCATGAAGTGGAGATTGCGAGGTATCCGGGTATTAAGTATAACTATGGAGATTATTGGTCACTTACGTATGAAAAAGTATTTGGGGAAGACAGATGGTTGCCCATGTATCTACTGCAAGCAAAATAGCCGGAAAGGGAGGATTTTCCGGGTGTCAATGTTATGCGCGGAAAATTGAGGTGAAATGGATCTAGATTGGAAAACTTGCGAACGATTCTACGAAGAAATTGGTGATTAATAATGATAGGAGGATGAGGTGTAGTCATCAAACAGGTGGTTAAAGGAGCTAGCGAGCGTCAAATCGATCTAATCCGGTGCAACAGGAAGAACGACCCACAGGTTGACCTAGATCCAATCTTGGATGAATCGAAAAATTGCGAGGCTAAATTAAACGAGTACAAGGAACTTACTGGGAGATATTGGAGCTTAGTGCGATGACGATGGACGGCGTGGCTCGAATGCCCCTTTGCGACTCTTGGCGAGCGGGACGAGGGCGCAGTGGTGAAGCTTGGCGGCGGCGCGAGATGGCTCGAGAACGGACGCGGCCGGCGGTGGCTTTGCTCCGGTGGCAAGCACGAAATTCCTGCGGTGGTGTTACGAGGGCGTAGGGAGTGAGGACGCAAAGGAGAAGTTGAAGTAAAGCGTTGGGTTCTAGGTCACCCTCTGGACACTATTTATAAGGTGAGGATGAGTTTATCTCAACGGCCGGAAGCCGGAAATTGTGGGGTAATGGCTATCTACGCGGCGAGGAATAGCTCCAAGTATTGAGCAAGGTATCTGGACAGAAAAGAGAAGGAGATCCACCCCGTGATATCAGGGTCAATTATCGAATATAGAATCTTGACATTTTTATTAGGGTTTTGACCCGGAAAGCTGAGCAATGCGCTTGGAGAAAGGCCGGGTTACTATATGGCCGCCATGGAGCTAGGCCTAGCTATTTGTCAAAAGCACCTTAACCCGGCCTCCATACACTTAGCGTTTGATATTTTTGCAGGGAATAGCAAGCGCTTCAAGGAAGGATCCGTGAAGCCCTAGCTATTCTGGGGACTACTGATGGAGGGATAATAACCCGGTAGGCCTACTCCAAGGTGTAACCCGGCCCAAAGGACGCTGCGCAAGATCCGGCTAAGGATAAAGAAACTTCTGGAAGGCCCAAATTTGTAGGCCTCGTAACCCGGATTGTGGGTTACGGTAAAGGAAAGTTAAGGTTTATGTGTGGTGTCCGGGTAGGATTCAGGGTACGCCTTGGAGAGTAAGCCAGGGGGTACGGGTGCTTTATAAACTGACCCCTAGGTTTTAGTTGAGGGAGATCTAAGAACCCTAGCAATATCGCTTGGTATCGAGCATCTAGTGTAACACGAGAGTTGAGTTGATATCTTGAGATCGGAGACTCGGCGACTTGATTGCCGGCCACCAGATTGAATTCCATCATGCTTTCCTCTGAGCTAAACCCTCTCCCAAACGCCTGTGTCGTCTTGCCCCAAGATCAGTTACCCCCGGTAACGTCTGCCGTGATTATCCCACGACAGCGAGTGAGATCCCGGCGAGCTCCCGCCCGTTCCCCGACGGCGATGCTGGTCGGAGGCGAGTAGGATGCTGCGCGCGGGTTGTACAGAGTAGTCTTAGGTTTTCTTTCCTTGTTGTTGTTTTAGCTGTGTTGTGCTTTGACGCCATGTCGTCGAGGTTGTGCAAGCTTCTGCGCCCGAGCCGCAGAAGTGCGCCGCTGGCCCTGCTTCTTCCTCGTATGGTTCTCTGGAGGTCGGAGAAGCTCGAGGGGAATCAAGGCGCTTCCTCTATCCCTCATAAGCTCGTGGGCCAGCTTCTGGTTCTGGGAGTCGGACTTGGCAGCGCTGCATCGACATGGAACAGGGTGGTGGCTCTTCTACCGGCCGGCCGTGGAGGCGACGGGTGGAGGAGCTGGCGCTCTGGTTCATCTCTTTTTTGCAGGGCAGTTCGATTTGCTGCATCCTCGTGCGTATCAAGTTGAGGCCATGTCGACCTCGCTTATCTGTGGCCGAAAGGGCGGCTCGATCTTCTCCTCCTCGGCGGAGGTTACCGGAATCCTGCACTGGAGCTCGGCGAGGTGGCGTTGGCAAGTGGTTCGTCCCCGTCAGCCCCGTCTCAGCCAGCGTACGTGGTTCATCGCCGGAGGATCTTTTCCAAGAGAGACCCCGAGCACCCTCCTCTTCGATCTCGGTGCTCCTGGCGCCTTGAGGTCGCCGGCGTTGAGTGGCAGCGACGACCCTGGACTGGATTGCTTTTTATTCTTTTGTTCAGAGGTGGTTTCTGTAAAAGTGGAGGACCTTTCTTCAAATATCAGGTTGTTAGAGCAAGTGTTGTCAAAGGTCCTCTTTGCATTTTGTAATTGCCACGTGTTGAGCAATACAGCAGCTTAGGGGCCTAGCCCCACCTCTTGTTCAAAAAAATAGCAAGGTATAGCTAATAACAAGCAACGCCACCCATGAATTTTGACTTTTGCCGGTACGTTTAGACCCCATAGCGTTCTCCAAACCGGTAGATTTGAGGAGGTTCCGAACTCGCTAGTCCTCCTCAACTTCTCTCCATGTTGATGATTCCATTGCAAATGGTAGCATGACCGAACATCAAAGATCCCCGACCTTGTGAAATTCCAGGAAACAAAGTCCTCCATCATCCCCACGGCCAGAGGAATATTGAGGATCCTTTCGGCATCCACCGATCAGAACAACTCCCTAATAATCTCCTCGTCCCACGTGTTAGTATCCGTTTTGATCAGCTCAGACACTTTTGTTTATACGATATTTCCTCTTCTAGTCATCACCTTCCTCGACGGGCTACTAGGGATCCAAGGGTCCTCCCAGATGTTAATATTAGAGCCATTCCCCACTCCATATATCCGTGTTTGAAAGTTTGAATACCCGTCCAAATGCTTTGCCAAGTGTATGAACTCCCCTTTTTAAGCTCACAATTGAGAATGTCACCTGTGGGGTAGTATTTAGCTCTCAGAACCGATGCACATAGAGAGTCAGGACCAGAAACCAGCCTCCAACATTGTTTAGCTAACATAGCCATATTGAAACATTGTAAGTCTCTAAAACCCATACCATATTGCTGCTTGGGCACGCACGTCTTACACCATGCAAACCAGTGCATGTGTTTATGTTGATCATCATCTCCCCATCAAAATTGGGACATTGCAGTTATTATCCCTTTGATGATCTGTGCAGGTAGTTTGAAGACAGACATAGAATATGCAGGTATGGCTTGTATGACAACTTTAATTAATACCTCCTTCCCTCCAATGGACATGTTTTTCTCCTTCCAACCACTAAGAATTTTGCAGACACGATAGATCAAGTGTTGGAAACAGTCACTTCTACTCAGACCGACAAGAGGAGGCAGTCCCAAATATTTGTCAGTTATTGCCTCTATCATAATGTTTAAAGTCGAGCATACCTCAATCCTTGACTCCACCGTTGTGCAAGGAATAAAGAAGATGCTTGATTTTGCTTCACTAGCCAATTGGCCTGATGTCTCACAATAGTCCGTGAGGACACGCCGCAGTGCAGTAGCATTAGTAGAATCTGCCCGCATCAAAATAAGGGAATCATAGGCAAATAACAAGTGTGAGATCGCCGGGGCATTCCTGCATACTTTAACTCCCCGTAGATTTCCCGCATTCTCTGCATACTTCAGTAAGATTGAAAGGACCTCAGCACATAACAAAAATAAATAGGGTGAGAGGGGGTCCCCTTGATAGAGACCCCTCGATGGATAAATAAAATCCGAAAGACAAGTATTAAGTCGAACCTGATAAGGGACAGAGGTTACGCACGCCATAATAAGCTCAACCCAGCCAGTATCAAACCCCAGCTGCAGCAAGATACTTTTCAGGAAACACCATTCAACCCTATCGTAAGCCTTATGCATGTCTAACTTGACAGCACATGCACCGTACTTTGCAATCCTCTTATTCTTTATCCAGTCATACGACTCGTACGCGACGAGAACATTGGTTGTGATTAGTCTTCCCGGAACAAAGGCGCTCTGTGTAGGCGTAATAATATCTGGGAGTAAAAATTTGAGCCTATTAGCAATGAGTTTGGAAATCACCTCATACACCACATTGTAGAGGCTAGTGGGTCGAAATTGGGTGATAGAGTGAGGACATTCCAGTTTCGGAATTAGCACTATTGTAGTATTGTTCCAGCACTCAAACTTGTTGTTATCTCTACTGGAGTACTATTAAAAAAGAAAACTTATTCTCTGCTAAACACATCCACCAAGCATACACGGAACAATCCAGATTGCTTACAACCTCACGATTAGGCCCAACTTACTAGGCGGACGAAAACTCTGCCAGCTTCCGCACCCAACCCATCGATCCTGTTGGAAAACTTGCGTACGGTGGCCCACTAGGTGGGTTGCCTAGTCCAACTGGGCCAAGTCAAGTCCACACTTTACGTTAGTTGGGTCTTATCCTCTCATCCCCTTCCTTTATATAGCGAGGCATTGTACGTAGTCTAGACAGACATAAACATAGAAAGATTAATAAAGAGCTACTTTGCCCATTTCCTGTGTCCCTTTTATTTCATGTTCGTGTGTTGATCTGCGCCTTCGTCTACATCGCCACCGCTGTACACCCTCGGGACCGGCCAGCCGGCAGAGGTTGTACAACACGTTATCAGCACGTGTCTCTCCGTCGAGCCTACACCGAGCAGGCTTTCTGCAAAAATCGCGAAGGTATAACTCAGATCTGATCGCAAAAATGGAACCGTAACGAAATTTCCTTTCCGTTTTTCCGTTTTGCGTAATTTTTAGATCAGATCTGTAGTACGGATTTCCCTTCCAAGAGATGAGCTGACGAACACGTCGCCGACCAATGTCGATTCTCTCGGATCCGAGAGGGATTTGTTGACTGTACTATGGAGATCCGGTACAAACGTGATCCAGATGGTCACGGTACCACCACGACGCATCGGCTGGGCTATGCGTCGTCGTTCCGGATGAACGCGTCGACGATTCTTTATTTTATTTTCACGTTTTGATTGCCAAGGTTGTGGACGTCCGCCATGGATTATCCAACGTGATGGCCGGCCGCAGGCTCTGCTGGCCGTGTGAGCTCCTCAGCATACGTCCAAAATATACACACAACTCGGCCATCGTGGCCACGATCACTGCTCACACATCGTCGTCGACGTGACTGCTCGCTGCGTCTGTTGCGAGCTCACCTGAGTCCGCCGTCGTGCTTGCCTCCGCGTGGTCGCTCCCCGCGCCCGCCTGCAACAGGCTCGCCACCGTGGTTCCTGGTGAACCGGCGTGAGGCCGCCGCCGCGCTCCGAGCGCACGCTAGAACCGCCGCCGGGCCCAGTTGGCCGGCGCACCCGTCCTCGTCGGCCGCCGCGCCTCCGCACTCAGCCGCCGCGCCCAGCTGGCCGGGAAGAGCAGCGACGCTCGGCCTTGAACCGCCATGCGCTCGGCCACGCACAGTGCTGCCCCGACCTCGGCGAACGGCAGCCTCGCCACGCGCTGTCGCGCGCCACCGGCCGCGCCATCCCGCGAGATGGACGCGCCGCCCACCGGCCGCGCCATCCCGCGAGATGGACGCGCCGCCCACCGGCCGCGCCGCCCACCGGCCGCGCCGCCCTGGGCTGAGCCTCAACCGCGCCTCGGCCGCGCCGCCGCGCCGCCCCGCGCCCGCCCGCCTTGCGCTCGGAGCAGACCGACCGCCGCCGCGGCGACCTCGAGCTTCCGCTCGGTCGCGCGCGCGCCGCCGCCCCGCCGCTCCGCCAACCGCGCCTCGGCACCGCCACCACGCCCGGCCCCGGCCTCGAGCCCGACGAGGCTGTCCGCCGCCGCGACCTGAGCCTTGCGCTCGGTCAGCGCGCAGCCCCTCTAGGGTTCGGCTGGGCCGCCGGGCCGAAAAGGCCCACTGGGAGCCGCATCCGATGGGCCGTATCTGGCCAAGGCGTTGTTCTGCCGGAAATAAAAGGAGACAGACGACCTGGTGGGACTCGGTGGGGTGCTGGCCCCTTTTCTCGGCCCGTCTGCGGCCTGCTGCCAAGACGGATTGGGCCGAAAACGGTCACGCGCGCGGATTTTTACGTTTTAGCACCCGTATTTTTTCAGAATTACGTATATTTTATTCCTGTTGAATAATTTTACCTCTAAAACCCTGAAATAGTCTGTTTTTGTTGAAATTGTATAATTGGATACTAAATAAATTAGGAAAGTCATTTTTAGGGCCAATTTTCACGTTTCGAACGCGTTTAGCATAATATCTCTCTTTACATGCTTTCATACCATGTTTTACTACAGTTATTAATTGTTTTAATACTTAGTAGAGCATTTTAGCATGTTATTTAAATTTTGGAACGCCGCTTTATTGAATTTTGTATCATCATCACTTTATGCAATCGATTATCTGCTGTAATCTGATACATGTTTGCATAAATCGCAAATGGCCGGAATCATGAACCGGGAATTTGAGGAGTTGGCTCACACCGGGCTAAACTACTTGACTTGGGCCTCGGACGTGGAGATCGTCCTCGAGGGCCGAAAGATCAAGGGAGCGCTGGTTGCGGGGACCCTGACGCCCCCAGCACCACGACTGCGGCAGAGAATGCCCATGCACTGCGTTTCCTCCGCCATCACATGTGTGCGACGTTGAAAAACGAGTACATGGCTGTAAGGAGTGCCTCAACCCTATGGACCGCCCTGAAAGAGCGGTTCGCCAGGTTGAAGTACCACATCAAGCCAAAGGCGGAGGCGGAATGGTTGCGTCTGAGGTTCATGGACTTCAAGTCGGTAACGTTGTACAATTCTGCGTTACACAGGATTTGTACGGCTCTCAACATGTGTGGTACCAGAATCACGGACGGGGAAAAGATAGAGAAAACTCTCTCCACCTTCAATTCGCGTAATCTCCAGAATGCGCGGAACTACCGCCAGGAGAACTTCACGCAGTACTCAGAGCTCATTGACGTCCTCCAGGTGGATGAGGCACAGGATGAGGTTCTGAAAAAAGAACTTCTCCTTGCAGCCTTTCGGAGGTGAAACAAACCAGGAAGTTTAGCGAGATGGAGATCTCAGATGAGCCTGATGGTTGCCTTGCGGACCCCATCTAAACTCTGTTCATTTATTCGTGATTCAATATGGCAATAATTTGATACAATACATTCGATTTGGTTGTAAGCTCTATGAGAGCAACATTATTTGTTTCCTTAAAACATTTATGGGTGATTGGATGACTTCGTTATCATTCATTTATTCTATTATTTAATAGAGATGATTATGTTATGTTCTGAAATATTTGCATGTTTAATTATTATTACTGTAGCATATTCCTCGCTCACGTTTAATAATTAGACACTATATTTTAGAACACGTGTGGCGCCCGAATGGAGGAAACGTGCCTTGTCGATAGCGGTACCACCAATACCATCTTGAGAGATACAAAGTACTTTGAGTCCATCAAGAAAATTCCAGGGAGTATTACGACGATCGCCGGCTCCGGTCCTCATATAGTTGGCTCCGGACGAGCCACTATAACACTTCCCATGGGAACAACTTTGATCATTAATGATGCATTGTTGTACCCGGAAGCGACTCGTACTCTCTTGAGTTTTAAAAATATTCGTGTTAATGGGTTCCACATTGAGACCCATGATGATGACACCGGTAAGGAGTACCTACTCATCACGAAACGCGATGAAAATGGTAAACATGTTGTCGAAAGGCTTCCTTCATTCGCTACAGGGTTGTACTACACTAAGATAGTAGCACCGCCCATGTACACTACCCTTAAAGCTGTTTTTAGAAGCTCTGAACTATTCTGTCTTTGGCACGATAGGTTAGGCCATCCCGGTCTTATGATGATGATAAATATAATTAACAACTCCAATGGTCATAATGTAAATGTGAAAAATTTCCCGAATCATGATGATTTCGTGTGCTCCGCTTGCGCTAAGGGTAAATTAATCATTAGACCATCACCCCTAAAGGTGAAGGATGAAATCCCCGCGTTCTTGGAACGTATCCAAGGGGACACATGCGGTCCTATTCAGCCTCTTTCGGGTCCGTTTAGGTACTTCATGGTGCTCATTGATGCTTCTTCTAAATGGTCCAATGTTAGCCTGCTGTCAACAAGGAACCATGCTTTTGGAAAGTTGATCTCTCAGATCATACAAATGAGGAATAAATTTCCTGATCATTGTATTAAGTCTATTCGAATGGACAACGCCGGTGAATTTACTTCAAAGGTGTTCGATGATTATTGCATGGCAACAGGAATCAAACTTGAGCACTCTGTACCGCACGTCCACACGCAAAATGGACTTGCGGAGGCATTGATTAAAAGAATTAAATTCATTGCCAGAACGCTCCTTCAGGGTTGTAATTTACCAACTACATGTTGGGGTCACGCGGTGTTACACGCTGCCAATCTCATCAACTTTCGACCATCGGCCTACAACATCCATTCTCCTATGCAGCGTGCGCAAAGGTCGGCACCGAAAATTTCCCACCTTCGTAGGTTCGGTTGCCAGGTATATGTACCAATACCACCCCCTCAGCAATCAGCAATGGGACCGCTCCGTAAGTCGGGGATATACGTTGCTTATGAGACTGTGTCCATAATCAGGTTTCTGGACCCTGCGACAGGTGACTGTCATACGGCTCGTTTCGCTGATTGCATTTTTGACGAGGATCTTTTCCCGACTTTAGGGGGAGATAATCAACCCCTTGATGATAAAAGTCGAGAACTTACGTGGCAAGCCACGGGGATCCACGCTTATGACCCGCGCACTGCTGAGACTAATAGGGAAGTTCAAAAGATAATAGATTTGCACTCGTTGGCGAATCAACTGCCTGATCACTTTAGTGACTTAAAGACAGTGACAAAGTCGCATGTGCCTGCGCGCAATGCGCCGGAAATGGTTGAAATACCAAAGAGAAATCATGGTATACCCGCTCCCGTTCTTAGGCCTAAGAGGATGAGAAATCCGGTTTCTCAAATCCCAAGTACCCGGGGACGCCCAAAGAAAAAGGATAAGAGAGATTTATCGCAGCCTACCCCTGCAAAGGGGAGCCAGTTGAGACCTGGCACAAGTACAGACGTTTCAGTGCACGAAATTCCGGACTTGAATTTTCCTACTTCGGAAATACCTAGCGAAGATGTGTGCGCACACATCGGAGTGGGAAAGCTAAAGGACCTTGCTCCCGGAATGGGAAATCCGGTGGAGGAAGGGAATGTGCCTGATGCACTCCATGACGAAATGGCCATTAATTATATTAATTCGGGCGAGTCAATTAATCGAGCTATGGCAAATGTCGACATTTATTTTGCCAAGAAAATTGCCTCAATCATAGATCTTGACCCAGAGCCTAACACTCTCGCTGATTGTAAGCAAAGGTCGGATTGGAAAGATTGGAAGAAGGCAATAACTGCTGAGTTATTTTCTCTCAACAAAAGAGAGGTGTTTGGACCTGTTTGTCTAACTCCTCCCCATGTGCGCCCCGTTGGCCACAAATGGGTTTTTGTCCGAAAGAGGAACGAAAATAACGAGGCAGTAAGGTACAAAGCAAGGCTCGTTGCTCAAGGTTTCTTCCAGCGACCATGTGTCGATTTCGAGGAAACTTACTCCCCAGTCATGGATGGAATTACTTTGAGATACTTGATCTCAATAGCAGTAAACTTGGACTTGACAATGAAACTCATGGATGTTGTCACCGCTTACCTTTATGGTAATTTGGATTTGGACATATACATGAAGGTACCCGAGGGTATCCCTGTTCCGAACCAAGATAGAGCTAACAGAGGTTTATACAGTGTTCAGCTTAAGAAGTCACTGTATGGACTTAAACAGTCAGGTAGGATGTTGTATAATCGTTTAAGCGATTTCCTTCATCAGAAGGGATACACGAGAAATGAAGATTGCCCATGTGTTTTTATACGGAGATCACAAGATGGTTTCTGTATTATCTCGGTGTACGTGGACGATTTGAATATAATCGGTACACCTTAGGATATTGAGGAAGTGAGTTCCTACCTGATGTCGGAATTCGAAATGAAAGACTTAGGAAAAACCAAGTTCTGCCTAGGTTTGCAACTTGAACATTCCCCTGCTAGGATCTTAGTGCACCAGTCTGCCTACACCCAGAAGGTGTTGGAAAGATTTTGATTTGATAAGGCATACCCTTCTAAGACCCCGATGATTGGGAGATCTTTACAGCAGGATAAGGACCCGTTCAGGCCTAAGGAAGAGGGGGAGGAAATTCTGGGACCATAATTCCCCTACTTGAATGCAGTTTGCGCACTCATGTACCTCGCGAATTGTACACGGCCGGACATTGCGTTCGCCGTCAATTTGCTTGCTAGGTACAGTTCTGAGCCTACCAAGAGACATTGGAAAAGTATTAAGGACATCTTCCGATACCTGCAAGGGACCAAAGATCTTGGCTTGTTTTACCGGAGGAATTAAGACCTCACGGTTGTAGGCTATGCTGATGCTGGGTACCTGTCGGACCCGCACACATCCAAGTCTTAGATTGGATATGTTTTCCTTTGTGGTGGAACCGCTATTTCCTGGAAATCGTCTAAGCAAAGCCTAGTGTCAACTTCGACGAACCACTCGAAAATCATAGCACTATATGAAGCATCACGTGAGTGTGTATGGCTTCGAAGGGTGATCGGCCACATCCAGCTGTCATGTGGGCTGAACACCGTCCAAACCCCCACCATTATCTATGAAGATAATGCCGCTTGTGTTGCACAAGTCCAGACGGGTTATGTGAAGAGCAATCTCACGAAGCATATCAACCCCAAGTTCCTCTACGCACATGAGTTGCAGAAGTTGAATGAAGTAGAGATCTTACATACTAAGTCGTGTGAAAATCTTGCTGATTTGTTCACTAAATCATTACCGGCATCTTCTTCCGAGAGATGTGTACGTGGAATCGGTATGATGAGACTTAGAGAGATGTAAGGTTCAGGGGGAGAATCT
Organism: Alopecurus myosuroides; assembly: GCA_028641055.1. Classification (NCBI taxonomy): domain Eukaryota; kingdom Viridiplantae; phylum Streptophyta; class Magnoliopsida; order Poales; family Poaceae; genus Alopecurus; species Alopecurus myosuroides. The sequence continues at coordinate 25,102 of JAPCYS010000590.1, read as the reverse complement.
TCACAAACTCGTCACTAAAATCTCAATCCCGATGATTGAGTACTTAACTTAATAGTTAAGTGAGTTGTACTCTTTTTTTTCCTTTAGCGAGTTTTTAGGAAGTTTCTCACATAAGGTTTTTAACGAGACAATTCGTGCAACATAGAAAAAGTATACCATGTGCTTTTCTCCATATTTTTCCCACTGGGTTTTTCGGAGTTTTGAGCCATGGCTATACGGATAATACCCAAGGGGGAGTGTTGGAAAACTTGCGTACGGTGGCCCACTAGGTGGGTTGCCTAGTCCAACTGGGCCAAGTAAGTCCACACTTTACGTTAGTTGGGTCTTATCCCCTCATCCCCTTCCTTTATATAGCGAGGCATTATACGTAGTCTAGACAGACAGAAACAGAGAAAGATTAATAAAGAGCTACTTTGTCCACTTCCTGTGTCCCTTTTATTTCATGTTCGTGTGGTTATCTGTGTCTTCGTCTACGTCGCCACCGCTGTACACCCTCGGGACCGGCCAGCCGGCAGAGGTTGTACAACAGATCCTACTGCTATTCGTTCACTGGAGTTTCCAGGCCCATGATCCTATTCCTAAAATAACGCCAGATACTTTCCTTATGTGTAACGCCCTCGCAGAAATCACGGAGGCAAACCATCCCACCAATCCACCGTCCCTCGTCCAGACGCCACATGCAAGACGTGCTCTCTGTCGATTCTGTCTCACTTCGACTCTAGGATGTGCCATTGATTCAGCTCGCCCCCGCACCATCTCGACGGTGCGATCTAACGCCACAATCCTCGAATGGTCGCGTTGTGCTGGACGTCGGCCGCTGTCAAACTCCAGGCCGTTTGAGCTAACACTGCCAACAGTCGTAAGTGTCGTCAGACCCGTCCTTCTAATTCTCCATGGTCAGGCCACCGCCGCCGGGCCGCGGGAACTAGGACCAATGCAATTACTCCGCCGAATCCTGCAACCACACTTGGTCTGTCATGCCGCCGCCGTCTTGCACGCGCGGTTGTGAAATCATCCGGGCTCCAAACGCGCAGTCTGTCAGTTTGGGATGTTCGTCCAGATCGTCTCAGTCATGTTCGTGCGACGCATGAACATGAATTGGAGAGGCAAAGCTGCCGCGGGTGAGACCAACCGGATAGCGGGCAGCCCAGTCCTCCTCTAGCGGCGACTCTGGCTGCCAGGGCGGCGTGTCTCTGCAGGCCGCCGACAGAAGAGAGGCAGAGGAGGGGAGCTGCCGCCGACGTCCACCATTAATTTCATGTCTGTTCTTCTTGTGAGAAGTGAGAGGAGGCGCCCGTAGTACGGGAAGAGGATGCGGCGTTGGACACACTCAGTTTTATGTGCACTTGTATAGGCCTGCGAGGAAGAACTAGAACATGGAAAAGTGAAGATCTGAAGCGTATTTACATATGCTTCTTGGAAGGATACCTCTTTGTCTACTACTGATTTTTTAGGACGCGGTAGAGCTTGCACGAATTGAAGAAAAGGCAATGCCAAGAGTACATTGCAGCAGCCTGAACTGCTTCTTGTGTCGTTCAGGCTGAAGGTTAGTTTTTGAGCTGGTTCCTCACAACTGGTTTTGTTGGTGTTTTTCAACATGAAAAGGCCTCTAGAAAACATCTCATTTTGTAATGCAAGTATAGAAAGATTTCAGGTCGTGTTCTCTCCTTTGTTTGAAGGGCAGGTTGTGTCCTCCAGTAAATCAAGATTATTCATTTTATTAGCTCTTATATTTGTTGTTGGAGAATTAGCCGGAGCAAACAAACTATTGATTTTTTTATGATTTGTTTATGAGAAAATCCAAGCTACCATAATTAGCAGCGAGCCTTATGTTCTCCTTTTTCAGTACTATTTGAATTCTGTACCAGGGTTGAACTGAAAAAAATAGGTGGTGATGGGAGAATTGTGGATGAAGACACTAGTGGAAAACCCCACATCCTTCCGGTTGGCTCGTACCGGTTTGGTTACGAACCGGTACCAATCGGGGATCTGGTACCGGTTCGATCGTGCAGAGCGCTGGCCGTGGCTTCTACCCGTTTGAATCTAACTTCAAAGGGTAGCTGTAGAGATGGGGCCAGCGCGAGCAGGCCTTGGTCCCGGTTCGTATATCGAACCGGGACCAGAGGTTCTCCAGCCCTATAACACTACCTGAGCCCCATTTCTTTCATTCTCCAACACATTTCTAATATTTCCCTCCTCTAACACACTCCAACAAATCTCTATTTTTCTACACCATTTTATCAAGATTAGAGGCACCCATCTATCCAGGGTTAGCAACATCATCCTTTCTTCCGTCGTTCCTACTTTAGCTCATTTCTACAAAGTTAAACTCGTTTGATTTTTTTAGTGCTAGCAAGGTCTTTGATGAAATGTCTAAGTTAGAGATTTTATTCCTTTTATATGCAATTTGAGCTCAAATTAAAATATGATTTGTTGGTTTTAGTATCGTCCCCGTCCTCACCGTCGTCGATCACCAGCGCCGTCCCCTAGCCGGCACCATCTCGGTGAGCCACTTGTTTTTTTATAAAAAAACTTAGTTTTATGTTATAGATGCATAGTTATTAATTTATAAATTTCTTACCTGTATGATTGTTTTTTATATGTATAGTGTCATGGTTTTGATATCCGTCCCCATCGGCCCTCGTCCGGTTTATGATTCGGATGTGGTATACTTTTACAACTATTTGTTTCATTTTGTTTGATGACAATTATGCCGACCAATGTGACATAGATATTTTATATAGGAGGTAGTTGAACCGGAAATTGCAATCGACCCTCTTGTCGAGATGTTAAATTTGTTTGAGAAAGAAAATAATGATTTGAAAGCAAAATTAAAAAGAAGTGAAGATCTTCGTCTGGAATGCCTAGAAGAGAAGATGAAATTGGACTTGAAGCTTGCCGATGTCGTTGATGATCACCAGATCAAGATGGTTGCAATGCGCTTGAAGATTAAAAAGATTAGAAAATATGCCATTAATCAAGAGGCTTGGTATCATTATATTGTTGGTTCAGTGATTACCTTAGTTGCGATTTTCATCGCATTTTTTGTTGGATTTAATTTTTTTAGATAGTTGTATGTTAGTTTCATTGTATGTTTTATGAGAACTATGTATTACATTTGGTCAGTACTCTACTTTGTTTTTAATGTGATGAACTGGTTTTTTATATAATTATATAATGCAGATGAACCGTCAATAGATGTACGGTGACCGACGTCGTTCCGACTTCATTACTGGCTTGAATAATTTTCTCCAGGTGGCTGAGGCAAGCATGCGGTCGAATGGTTTCATTTGTTGTCCATGTAGTGTCTGTAAGAATACGATTGATTACTCTAACTCAAAAACCATTGACGTCCACCTGATTAAGAACGGTTTCATGCCCGGCTATAATTGTTGGACAAAACACGGAGAAAGATGGGTTATAATGGAAGACAACGAAGAATAAGAAGATAATTAAAACTATCCTATGTTCACTGAACATGGTGGTATTACAGCAATGGGGGAAGACGAAGATGAAGGAGAGCCCTTTTTTTATGCGCCCATCGATGACGATCTTCGTCGGGCAATTGTTGATGCGAAGATAAACTGCGGAAGTGAAAACGAGAGATTGAAGTTGGAGAGAATGTTAGAGGATCACAATAAATTATTGTACCCAAATTGCGAAGATGGCCAGAAAAAGTTGGGTAGCACACTAGAATTGCTGCAATGGAAGGCAGAGAATGGCACTTATGACAAGGGATTTGGAAAGTTGTTGAACATAATAAAGAAGATGCTTCTAGGGAATAACGTATTGCCCTCTAGTACGTACGAAGGAAAGAAGGTTGTATGCCCTCTAGGATTAGAGGTGCAGAAGATACATGCATGCATCAATGACTGCATCCTCTATCGCGGTGAGAAGTACGAGAATTTGAATGCATGCCCGGTATGCGGTGCCTTGCGGTATAAGATAAGGCGAGATGACCCTGGTGATGTTGAGGGCGAGCCGCGCCCCAGGAAGAGTGTTCCTGCCAAGGTGATGTGGTATGCTCCTATAATACCACGGTTGAAACGTTTGTTTCAAAACTGTCGTGGTGGTGTCACGGCAGATGCCATAGGATGGCTAACGATGTGGGGACGAAGGACGCTGGAGGCGCTCGGGGAGGGATCACGCGACGAGTAGCCGCGTGAGGTAAAGATCCAACACTGCAAACAACACGGTCTACCCAGGTTCAGGGCCCTCGTGAGGAGGTAAAACCCCTACTCCTGCCTTTCTCTCTGTATTCTGATGTCTCACCGCGTAGCCACAGTACAATGGTTCTTGCTACCGAGTAGACACTCTTCTCTCTACGGGATGAACTAGGTCAAGAAATGTGCTTCTAGTCTAGCGTGCCTCGCGCAGGAGGCGGCGGGGCACCTTATATACTCGGTGCCCAGCCGGATACAGCCAAATACAAACAGATGTCGACATTGTGTGCACACCGTCCTTCTTCCGAGCTCCCGCTGACAGCTTTGGCTTCTAAGCTTGTCCTGATGCGGAAAGTCGTTGGGCAAAACCAAGTGATCAGTCTGGTATCACTGCACCAAACACAGAGTAGGGCCCCCCTATCCTGCGACGCCCTGCTGACACACTGTCGCTGTCAGGCACGTCGTCCTTAGATGAACAGTGCTGTGAACAGTGCCAAGTACGGACCCGGGATACGGGGGATCCGTTGTCAGAACGAATCCTTTGACTTCTGGCCCGAGTAGGTTCCCGCCATTTCTACTCGGACCAGCTCTTCTATTCGAAGGAGCATAACTTCCTTGATTCATCCTTCTGATCATCTTTTGTGTAAGACCGAGTAGCAGTTGACCGGGTAGCGAGTACCGGGTAGGCGGCTACTCGACCAAACCTCTCTTCTGACCTTGCTTTTAGCACTTGCCTTTACCCTACTCGGGGGTAACCCCCCGACAGCAGTCCCCGAAGCTGGTAGAGTCCTGCGAACTCGTTCACTGGGCCCTGCCAGCTTTAACCCAATCTCAGCAACATTGCCCTTGAACTTCAAGATGCCGAGTAAAACCTCCGAGTAGCATTCTGGAAAATACCTTGAGTTTCTTCTCCTCCGAATAGAGCTACTTCTCTTCTGTGTAACTGAGCAGGAAGACTTAGAGAAGTTTCCCAAACAGCATCTCTGCGGCGCAGAGCACAATCCGGCTTTTCGCATCGCAACTGGGCACGTGTCACGCATCCACGACCGCGACGCCTCGGTGCCCGGTAACTGACAGGCCACGCGCCCAGTTTTCACGGGGTGGGCCCACCAGCTCGTAACGTCCCATCACGCGCAGTAATCGCCCACGATCTCGTCGTGGGATCTAATGTGGCCGTTACGCGCGCGTTCTGCGCTGTGTGCGTTTCTAACCGGCCCACAGACCCCACGTCACACGATTACTGCCACGATTGATCCCACTTCCTCAACTCGTAACGGTAACTCGAGGAGAGGTATAAATACCCCCTCGGTAACTCCTTCTTCTCCTTCCGCTCGCAATTCCCCTCTGCCTTCTTGTTTCTCCACCGCCGCAGAGCTCCTCGCCGCCGCGCAACTCACTGCGCCGCCGCGAGCTTCTCCACCCACCGAAACCTCGATCTCTTCCCCCAATTTCTTCCTCATAGCCATGGCGCGCGACGACAACGCTCGCGCCGGCTGGGCCGGCTCCGAGGTCACCGCCGAAGACTGCCAGTGGCTTGTGAACACCCGGAGGGTTCCTCCTGGTGTACGCTGCCGGCAGCCTGACGGCGAGCTCGTTCCGGCTCCGGAAGAAGGAGAGCATGTCGTCTTCCTCGCGCACTTCGCGCGAGGATTCGGGCTTCCCGCATCAGGCTTTCTTCGTTCCTTCCTCGACCACTACGGCCTCCAGATGCACCACCTTCCTCCCAACGCTGTCGTCTTCCTCTCCTACCACGTTGTGGTGTGCGAAACCTTCCTCGGCGTTCGCCCCACGACGGAGACGTGGTCAAGGTACTTCTTCTTTCGCCAACAGAGCAAGGGCAAGAAGGATGGCGCGGACACCAGCAGCCGGATAACCGAGACCGGCAGCGCCATGATGGTGCAGCGCCCTGGGACCAATCATCCTCGCATTAAGGGCCTGGATTCTGTCCGCAAGTGGCAGAAGACGTTCCTATACGTGATGAACATCCCGGCCAAGAAGGGAGCCAAGGTGGAGGACAGAATCAATCTGCCCCCGTGGAGCAACCGAGCTCCTACCGGGCAGAACTGGAAGACCAAGCCGTCCGTCGATAGGAACCTGACGCAGATGGAGGAGCGCCTTGCCCATCTGATCGGAGAAGGGCTCAAGAGCGACGATCCAGTTGCCTGCTGGATCTCTAAGCGGGTGCTGCCGCTTCAGCAACGCGCCCACCCCATGTGCTACATGGGCGGCCCCCGCGATTGTACTCGGACAACCACGTTCGAGCTCAGCAACGCGGACGTCGCCGCTCATGCGCGGTCCATCCTGACAACCGGCCTCAGAGACAATTGGCAGTATGGCTTCATCCCATACAGCCGTACGAAGCCAATCGAGCGGGTATGTGTTCCTTGTCCTGTTTCTTGTATGTATGTTCCGAGTAGCTGGCCTTCTTATCTTGCTGCGATTAGCATTTGCACTCTGCGCTGAGTAGGGCGCTTAACAGAACTGCTTAGGCTTGATGTGCTTGATGTTTGCACGCCTTTCCGAGTAGGACACTTAGCAGAATAGTTTAGGCTTAGTGTGCTTGGTGTTTGCACGCCTTTCCGAGTAGCACTACTTAGGCTTAATGTGCTTTATGCTTGCACGCCTTCCCGAGTAGGATGCTTCTATGCTACTCGACTAACTGTTGATGTTTCTCTATCCTTCAGGTTCTTGATCGCCAGCTCGCTGAGAGCAAGGAACGCTTCGAAGACAACTGGTCGGAAGACCGAGAAGAAGACGACGAGGTCTCCTTCGAGACAGCGGACAAGTTCAACATTCCTCACGCCCAGACGGAGAAGCACCGCGTAGACGCGTCTGTCCGTGATTGGACTGAGGACGAAGACGAAGGTGATTGAGCTCATCCGGATTGGTCGCAAGTAGTACACACCAATTGCCTCCTGCTTCTGAGCTGTTTTTTCTTTTTCCCAATTTCACAGATGATGCTGACGCTGAAGAGGAGGGCGACGACGATGACGAGGAAGCCCTTGTCGTCAAGCCGCTCTCGGTTGCTGCTCCTCTTACCCGCAAACGGACGGGTAGCGATGCTCAGGAGCCCCCCGCCAAGAAGAAGAAGACGGCAGTCGGGAAGACAACTAAGAAAACCGCGACGAAAGGAGGACGGGCAATCCCTACCCGTAAAGGGTAAGTGCTTTCTCCTCAGCTATACGCCTCCGTTGCCGCAAATCTCCAATTCTTCTACCTCGTTGTTTCTTCTCAGTTTCCTCTGCCTTTTTCTTTTTTCTGAACATATTTTCTTCTTCAGAGCCCCCTTGGATGCTGACGCCGCTCTCGCGCCTACCAAGACTAAGAAGAAATCCGCCATTGACGTCGATAATCTCATCGACCTCGACGACGAGACTGAAGCCGCAGCGCAGGCCGGAGCGCGTGCGTCCTCTCCCGTGAAAGGGGACGACTCCGACGACGCTCGATACATGGACAGTGACGCCCACGACGCCGAGCAGGAGCAGCAGTCCCGCGCAGAACAGGAGGCGCAGGATGCTGCTCGCCACGAGAGGCCTCCTTCTCCTCCAGCCAACACAGCCGAGGAGAACCAAGATCGAGACCACGAGATGCACGACGACGCCGCCCTTGAGCGGCAGGAAGAAGAACAAGAGCAGCCAGCGACAGGGGCTGCTGAACAAGAAGACCCCACGGCCCAGACGCGTGTAGAAGTTCCAGACGCCTCACAGCAGGATCCCGCTGCCGAGCAGCGGGTTGAAGTGATCACTGAGACGGAGCAATATCCTCTGAGCGACGTGCAACCAGACACCGCACAGGGTAGCGCCCAGCCGGATGCCGCGCCGAGTAGCGTGCCTTTGGTGCCGCCTACCCAGCAGGGCACTTCCTCCACCGCGCCGAACTCTCCATTGGTGCAGAAGACTAAAGCTGCAGCCAGCCCTCCGGCCAAGCCGGTTGCGAAGAAGATAACTCAGGAGGCTGCAGAAGAGAAGGCCGCCGAGAAGAAGGCCGCCGAGAAGATAGCCGCCAAGAAGGAGACTTCCAAGAAGCGGGCTGCCGAGAAGCCATCTGGCCCGCCAGAGGGTGCTGTTCGCAGGAACCCACCGCGTGGCGGCGCGCAAGATGCTGTGGTGATGCCGCCGCCCAGACCATCTTCCAAGCCTGGTCAGCTGGTTATCCGCGAGCCCGGCGCGGCTGGTGACGCCGCTGCAGCGTCCCGCATCCCGGATCCTCCCAACTTCCCACCTTACATGGTGAAGGTCAGCCAGCAGTACCAGGTTGGCTTAACCCCTGAGGAGAGGAGACTTGCTCTCAAGAAGGGGAAGCAGGCCGCGGCAGTGGACTCCAGACCCCCAGCCAAAAATCAGGACAAGTCCATCTCCATTTCTTCGCGCGAGGTCCAGGACAAGGCGGTGACGTCCACGGGCCTTGAGCAAATGATCGATCTGGTCGGATTTATCGACGCCAAGTGGGACAGCAAGGTCCTTGGCAACCCGAACTGGGACGACGTGGAATTGGGCGACCTGGATCACATGCACGTCGATTGGAACAAGGCGGACATGGGTTACAAGCCCATGACCATCTCATCCAACACCAGCACTCTCGCCGCCAAGATGTTCGTCCACCGCAAGGCTGCAGAGGACCTTGAGCAATCTTATGCAGTAAGTTTTCATTCATCCTTCCCGAGTTGCCTTTTTCCTTCTCCTCTAGTCTTCTCCTTATCCATCACCCAGTCCCCGAGATTCTGGCCGAGTAGGCGAATACTCAACCGAGTTGCCGCCTTCTCGGGTCAAATCTTCATCACTTTGCCTGATTCTTTTTTATTTTGCTTCTCAGAATAGCTTATTGAAGAGGACTGGCCTACATCGTCGGCTACTCTGGAACCATTGCATTGCTAGGAGGCGCATTGCCGCCCTAGAAAAGGAGCGCATAGCCGACGAGGCAGCCGAGAAGGATGTCATGAACAGCACCCTTAGACTTTCTGAAGTTGAAGGTATGCTTCTAGCTACGCGGTTCTTGCGTTTGGTGTTTACGCCCGCTTTTGCTTTTTTCGCTAACCAATTCTACCCTGCAGGGAAGCTAAAGGCCCTGGCCGACGAGCACGCGAATTGCCATGCCTTTGTTGAGAATGGCCAAGCCACGATCAAGAGACTGGAAGGTATGTTGTCGTCTTCTCGGCTTGTTTTTATGTTTCTTTCTTCGCTACTCTGCTAACCATGCTTTGCTCTCCGCAGAAGATCATAAGAAGTTCGTCGAGGAGCATCTTGACTGTCTCAAGCCTGCTGAGGTGCAGCAGCAACTGTCCAGCCAAGCTGTCGAGCTAACGAAAGAACATGTTACCGAGATGGAAGCTCTCCAGATCCAGCTGCAGACTGCGCTCCAAGATGCCCTCAACTTAGCAGCCGAGAAGAAGAGTTTGGTTGCCGAGAAGGAGAAAAACGAAGCAGCAGCTAAGGCCAAGGAGAGAGCCCTTGAGCAGGAGTGCGAGGTGCTGAAGAAGACCAATGCTAACCTCTTCGCTCAGCTGGACGAGCTCCGCTTGATTGAAGAAAGGCACCTAGCCGACGAGGAATTGTGGAAGAACAAGCTTCAGGGGCTACTCTACGATCTGAACAGTATGTGCCCTCTTTTCTGCGTCTCTGTCACCCGGTTCATTTTCTACTCTGCTTCCGTCTCTGATCTTTTCAATAGCTCTTTCAGAAGTCTTCCTCGGCCTTGAGTCTTCGTGCAAGCCTGCCTTGGCAAAGGCCCGAGCAGCTCGCGCCGAGAAGGGCGAGCCCACAGATACCAAGGCAGAAATTGAAGAATGCCTCCTCGTCATGCAAGGTCAGCTTCAACGTCTAGGAGGAGTGGGCACCGAGCTGGTGCGCATTGCCTTCAAGCTCCACGACCTCTTCTGGCCTCAGGATTCCGCGCCAACAACAATCCATGGACTCGCCTTGAAGCTGAACGGCGTGAAGGACGAGCTGAAGAAGTGGCGGGCGTCTGGAGCTCGGGCAGGCGCCGACATGATGCTGCTGTTCGTCACCAGTTGGTACGAGAATCTTAACTTGCAAGTCGTCCGCGAGATGCGCGAGGACTCCAAGTGGGAGACGGATTCCGACTGCGTGGCTATCCGCCAGCTCGTTGCACACGAGGTCGCCCAGTACGCGGACACCGCGACCTTCATCGACAGCCTCACCGAGCCTGACACCGAGGTGGACGAAGGCGAGGAGGAGGGCGAAGACGAAGAGACGGACGAGGAGGAGATGGACTTGAGCTTCTTCGACCGACCCGCCGACGACACCGGGAAGGGGAAGGCCGCATTCGTCGCGGGTAGCGATGAGGAAGGCGAGGGCGAGAAGATGTCGATCGACACCGCCGCGCTCGAGTTCGACACCTCGTCAGGAGCTGCCCTCGACGACACAGTTAGCCTCCGCGCCCAAGCGACTGCCTCCACCTCGGCGACGGGGCCCATCTCGGTGGCCACAGCCACTTCAGATCCGGCTGCCACTGAGACAGATGCAGACACCACGAAGAACGATGTCGCCAGCTCGGAAGCAGATGCTACCAAGGCCAGTACTGAAGATGAAGCGGCCAAGGCCAACACCGAGAACGTTGCTACCTCGACCTGATTTTCTCCTGCAATCTTATCCTTCAAACACTTATCAGATCCCCGGGATGCCGGGTGCAGATGTATCGAAACTATTATCCTTGTTGTTTGCTACTCAGTTTTATTCATGTTTGATATTTAACTTAGTCAATTTGAGCGACTTTGGCTCGAATGCCGGGTTGCGTTATCATGCGAGTCCCCGAGTTGCATTTCTTATTCTCTCTTCCTTTTTATCTCAGCTCTTACCCGCAACTTGTTTCTTTTTTGGTATTCGAGTCACAAGAATTCAAAGTTGGAGTTGCAAATACTTAGCCACTTAGAAATACTCATAGTAACGCAGCCCACCACTTAGCCGAGAAGGAGTTAACAAGAAACAACAGTAAAAGACATCCTACTCGGTTCCTGCACTTTTTCTTTCCTTAGTAATTTTTCTTGTGCTCATTGACCTTTTGCTTGTTCTCTTGCTTTCCATGAAGCCGGGTTTCGGACAGCAGCAGAGTCGAAGAGTTGGCATGTAGGTTTAAACACAGTACTAGATGTACTCGTGAAATTTTGAACAGAGCAACCGAGTGGACAAAAGTAAAGCCGGGTAGGAACACACAGAGCAAGTTTAGGCGAAGGCAGTCCCCGAGTTCGATTTCAGATTGCAGGGTAGAATTTTAACTCGGATAAGAGAGTACATACACATCTTTGCTTACGAATGAAAGCGACGAAGTAGGGCTACGTTCCAAGGGCGATTGGTTTCCTCTCCAGCTTTATCTGCCCTGTTCGCCTGTGATGGACGCATGTCCACGAGATAATAGGCATCATTGTGCAGCGCTTTGCTCACAATGAAGGGTCCTTCCCATGGAGGAGACAATTTGTGCATCCCGGCTGTGCGCTGCACAAGCCTGAGGACCATGTCTCCTTCTCGGAAAACCCTTGGGTTCACCTTTCGGCTATGATAACGCCGCAGGTTTTGCTGGTAGATACCCGAACGTGATAGAGTGAGCTCTCTTGCTTCTTCGAGCAGGTCAACGTCGTCTTCTCGAGCTTCTCTCGCCTCTACCTCAGTGTAGAGGGTTACGCGAGGGGAGTCATGCTCTAAGTCTATTGGCAACACGGCCTCAGCCCCGTATACCAAAAAGAATGGCGTGTAGCCGGTTGACCGGTTAGGGGTAGTCCTTAGACTCCACAACACCGCGGGCAACTCGTCTAGCCAACACCCAGGTGTTTTCAGCAATGGCTCAATCAGTCTCGGCTTTATGCCTGCCAGCACCATGCCGTTTGCTCTTTCCACTTGCCCATTGGAGGCGGGATGCGCAACAGATGCAACATCTAGTCGGATGTGCTTATCTCTGCAGAACCGCACCATTGCCCCCTCTGCGAAATTTGTGCCGTTGTCGGTGATGATGCTGTGCGGGTAACCGTATCTCAGGATCACATCCTTTAAGAATCTCACGGCCGTAGCTCCATCGCACTTCCGAATAGGCTTCACTTCAATCCACTTGGTGAACTTGTCCACCATTACCAAGATGTGTGTCATGTTGCCCTTAGCCGGCTTGAAGGGGCCAACCATATCCAGGCACCATACGGCAAACAGCCATGTGATAGGAATTGTTTTCAACTCGGAAGCAGGCATGTGAATCTTACTCGCTAACAGCTGGCAGCCATTGCACTTCCTCACGATGTCTTCAGCTTGCTGCAGAGCTGTGAGCCAGTAGAAGCCATGCCGAAAAGCTTTCTTGACCAGTGCCCGAGAGGAGGCGTGGTGCCCGCATTCTCCTTGGTGTATTTCCAACAGAATTTCTCCTCCTTCTTCTGGGTCCACACAACGTTGCAGCACGCCGGTGGCACTTCTTTTGTGCAACACATCTCTGAATATAGTGTAGCCCTTGGATCTTCTCTGAATCTGCCTTGCGGTTAGCTCATCTTCTGGCAGAGTACCGTCCTTTAGAAAGGATAATATGGGCATGGCCCAACTCGGTGTCTCCCGTGTGGGAAACACTGGTTCGTCCACTTCCATTGGGACAGGCATCTCTGGCTGCTCTTTAGGGTTGGGAGCACTTCTCTGGAGCCCAGAACGATTGGCAAGGACTTCCTCAATGAATGCGACAGTCCCCGGGTTAAGGACAGCAGTCCCCGAGTAGGGAGTGGCAGTCCCCGAGTAGGGAGCGGCAGTCCCCAAGTAGGGAACGGCAGTCCCCGAGTAAGAAGGGGTAGTCCCCGAGTAGGGAGCGGCAGTCCCCGGGTTCGCTGTTGCATTCTCCCAGTCAATCTCCATTGGAACAGATTCTTCACTTGGCAGCGAAGGAACAAATATGGATTCCGAGTTGGGAGATGGCTTGATGGATGGCTTCCTCAAGTGCTCCAAGGCAACTCCCGCCGGGATGGATTGCCGAGAAGATCCCAACTTGGACAGCTCGTCTGCCGCTTCGTTCTCTGCTCGGTGAACGTGCTGGAACTCGCAGCCTTCGAAGAATCCAGTCATAGACTGTACCAGGAAGCGATATGATGCGATGTTGGCATCTAGAGCATCCCAAGTGCCAGAGACTTGCTGCACCACCAGATCTGAATCGCCATAGCATATAATGCGCTGCACGCCAATCTCCTTGGCTACCCGCAGGCCGTGCACCACTGCCTCGTACTCTGCTACGTTGTTGGACGCCTTGAAATGAATCTGCAACACGTACTTGAGTTGATCTCGCTTGGGTGACGTAAGCACTACGCCAGCACCAAGGCCTTCCTTCACCTTCGAGCCATCAAAGTGCATCTTCCAGTAATTGGAAACTGGAGCAGGAGGTTCGTACTGCACCTCAGCCCAATCCACCAGAAACTCCGCCAGAATCTGAGACTTGATGGCTTCCCTTCTCGCATACGCGGGTGCGTACGCGGCCAGCTCGATTGCCCACTTGGCTACTCGACCACTCGCCTCCTTGTTGCCCATGATATCCGAGATGGGAGCAGAGCTCACAACCGTGATAGGATGCTCTTGGAAGTAATGCTTTAGCTTCTTGGCGCCCAGATACACGCCATAGGTCATCTTCTGGTAATGCGGGTAGTTCTGCTTGGAGCTGGATAGCACTTCGCTGAGGTAATATACTGGGCGCTGCACACTCTTGCCTTCTTCTTCTCGCTCCACCACAATCACCACACTGACTACTCGGTTAGTGGCAGCAATGTACAGCAGCATTGGCTCCTTGGGTAGTGGACTAGCCAAGATGGGAGCGCTAGCCAGCATTGCCTTCAGCTCGTTGAACGCCACATCCGCTTGCGGAGTCCAGACAAACTTGTCACTTTTCTTCATCAGCTGGTATAGAGGCAGGGCCTTCTCGCCCATTCGGCCCAGAAAACGGCTCAGAGATGCCAAGCAACCAGTGAATTTTTGCACATCCTTCAGAGATCTCGGCAAAGACATGCTCTCAATAGCTTTTATCTTTGAAGGGTTGGCTTCAATGCCCCGACTAGACACCAGGAAGCCGAGTAGCTTGCCAGCCGGGACACCAAAGGTGCATTTACTCGGATTCAGCTTCATTTTGTACTTGCGCAGGTTAGCAAAGGTTTCCTCAAGGTCGGCAAGCAGAGTATGTGTTTTATTCGTTTTGATGACAATGTCATCTACGTACACCTGCACATTCTTGCCGAGCTGATCGTGCAAGCATTTCTGCATGCATCTCTGATAGGTTGCACCCGCATTCCTCAAGCCAAAACACATGACACGATAGCAATAAGCCCCGTATGGGGTAATGAAAGCAGTCTTTATTTGATCAGCAGGGTTGAGAGCTATCTGGTGGAAACCAGAGTAGGCATCTATGAAAGACAGCAGTTCACAACCAGCGGTGGAATCGATCACCTGATCGATGCGAGGTAGCGGGAAGGGATCCTTGGGGCATGCCTTGTTCAAGTCGGTGTAGTCGACACACATGCGCCATGCGGTGGCAGCCTTGGGATCCTCCTTCTTCTTCTCGACCATGACCGGGTTGGCTAGCCAATCCGGATGCAGCACCTCCATGATGAAATTGCTTATCAGCAACTTGGTGATCTGGTCGCCAATGGCCTTCCTTCTCTCATCTCCGAAGCGGCGCATAGCCTGCTTCACTGGCTTGGCGTCAGGACGTACATGTAAAGAGTGCTCAACCAACTCCCTCGGGACTCCTGGTAAATCTTCATTGGACCAGGCGAATACATCCCGATTCTCACGGAGGAAGTGGATGAGCTCGCTTTCCTATTTCTCCGCCAACCCGGAGCCAATGATGGCTACGCGGTCGGGGAACTCAGGGTCGACCTGGACCTTCTTGGTCTCTTGAGACGCTTGGAACGCGGTCCCGTGCTGGGTACTCGGCACGCCCTGTGCACCAGCCTGCGCGGATTGCGCCATAGCCACAACCTCGTACATCTTTTTCTTCTCGGCAGCAATCACCATGGACTCCGCCAGCTGAGAACCAGCAGAGGCACACTCCATGGACTTCTTGTAATCACCAGCGATGGTAATCACACCATTGGGACCAGGGATCTTCATCTTCAGATACGCAGTGTGGGTAGAAGCCATGAACTTGCTCAGAGCAGGCCTGCCGAGTAGGGCATGGTAAGGGCTCTTATGATCAACTACCTCGAACTGCAGGCTCTCTGTGCGGCAGTTCTCCCTGGTGCCGAATAGCACATCTATCCATACTCGGCCAATCGGATTGCAAGAGACCCCGGGCACAATGCCATGGAAAGTGGTCTTGCTGGGTAGCAGCACGTTCTCAGCCAGGCCAAGCTTCTTGAGTGTGTCTTTGTACACGATGTTGATGCTGCTGCCATTGTCGATTAGCACCTTGCTGAACCTCACATTCTTCTCGGGACCCAGGAAAGTAGGATCCAACACCAAGGCGTAGCTACCCGGGTTGGGCATCACCTTGGGATGATCTACTCGGGACCACCTGATCTCTTGGTCACACCAATACATGTAGTGAGGGACAGCAGGAATCACTGCATTGACCTCCATGGCGCGCCTGTGCTGTGATTGCTTGTCGACAGGCTCGGAAGTGAAGATCATGTAGCTCTCGTGGTGCTCTTGGTACTGGTTGCGGCCTCTGCCCTCATTGTTGCCGTTGTTGTTGTTGCCTTGGTAGTTGTTGTTGCCTCTGTTGTTGTTGCGGTTGTAGTTGTTTTTGATGTTGCGATAGCCCTCATTGTTGAAGTGACGGTTGGCTCCTAAAGCCACTTGGTTCACATTTTCCCTTCTCGGAAACACTGGAGGCCGAGCTGCGGGTGCGCGAGCAGGCTGCACATTGGCATTTGCAGCTGGCAGAGGAGGTGGAGGAGGCAAGCCTTCATTCTTGATCAGATCCCACCACTCACATTGCCGAGTAGTGTGGTTAGCAGGCCTTGAGGGGTGGTGAGTGTGGAAACTGCATGGGCCATCCCTCATGTCGTCGAAGATGAACTTCCTAGTCTGCTCCGAGCTGCCGCTACCCGACTGAGGAGCACGGAATGGTTTCTTGTTGCCTTGGCCCTGGTTCTGGTTCTTCCCGTAGGCTCCAGCAGGTTTCTGCCTTTGGCTACCCCCAGCTCCAACAACCACTGCATTCACCTCCTCAGGGTCATACCGAGTATCTATTCGGTCACCCCTGCGCTTGTTGCGGAACTCGTTGCGCTTGTTGCTGTTGAAATTTCTTCTCGACTCGGAGGAATCCATCAAGGGCTGGGTAGGATCACCGAGTGCGTACTGATCCGCAATCTTGATGGTCTCCGCCAGAGTGTTAGGCATCTCCCTCTGCAACCTTTGCCACAGCATACTGCCATGTCGGCAACCCTGCGCGAACCAAGTAATGGCCTGGGCTTCATTCACACCTTCACATGTGTTCCGCAGTGTGCTCCACCGAGTAAGGTACTCACGGTCCGTCTCGTCCTCCCGCTGTCTGCAAGCGGACAACTGTTGTGGCCTATTCGGCCTCTTGTAGGTGCTGGTGAAGTTGCTGACGAAGGCGTCTGAGAAATCTAGCCAGCAATTGATGCTGTTCTTGGGCAAGTTGTTGAGCCAAGTGCGAGCTGGACACTCTAGCATCTGCGGGACGTACCGCACTGCCCATCTCCGGTTGCCGCCCGCGATGTGAACTGCGGTGACATAGTCATTGATCCAATCCTCTGGCTTGGTACTACCATTGTAGCTCTTGGTGCCCCTTGCGAGCTGGAAGCCCTTCACGGACGGCTCGTTCATGATGCGCGGGCCAAAGCACTCGGGGCCAGGAGGACTCGTGTTCTCCAGCCGCGCCGACAAGCTGATCCGGTCCAGCTGGTGCCTTGCATCTCCAGGCGCCAACACGCGCTCGCCCACACGATCCAGAATATCATAGCCAGCCATCTCCATGGCCGAGTAGCCATCATCATATCTGTCCACCTGCACAGCTGCAGGCTGTTCCACCGGGTTGGCGACTGGCGCCACCGCACGCGGCTGCTGCCTCTGCCGAGTAGGCTGAGCAATGGGATGCTGAGAAGGACCTGGGCGCTCTCCATCTCAGGCTTGGCTTTGAGATTTATGGGCTTGAAAGCCTGCTCCTGCAGCGTTGTGTTTCTGATCGGACTATCGCGGCACAGCGAGCTGTTTCGCGGCGACAGCCGGGTCGTACACCTGCATTTGCCTGTCCTTGCCAGAACGCCCGCTACGGCTCTTCTCGCGGCTGGGATGCGGAGATGAGGCCTGATCATTAGATCTAGCCGCGTGCGAGTGCACCACCTGAGAAGCTCCAGCACCCGGGTTGGCTTTCCGGAACTCCTCGTTCTGCCTAGCTGCCTCTAGTACCAACTCGTTCAGCCTCTCCTGCTGCCTAGTGCGCTGTCTCCAGCTAAACGCGGCAACTCGGCAGCTACAGCCTCAGCAGCTCTAAGTGTTTTGGCGGGGGTGCTATATCTGGGTCGGGTGGAGGTGTTTGCGGTGGCGGACTGACTGGGAGCCTCTACAACAGTTGCCATCTCGGCACCTAGGTTGCGACGCGTAGCACCTACTTTGCTAGCTCTCCTAACAACTGGTGTTAAACCGTGAGCCTTGTTGTACTCAAGCTGATCTAAGCTAAGCTCTAGCCTGATCTTGTCCAACTCCGCCTGCTCAGCGAGCAACTCCTGGCGCTGCCGCTCGAGCTGCTCCTTCATGGTCAAGAGCTCGAGATCAGTGGGAGGCGGCATGCCCGTCCGCGCAGCAGACGCAGGGATCGTCAGAGTAGTGGAGAGCGGAAGGTTGCACTCCTTCTCGTAGGGCTTGTGCGTCTTCCCGCCAGCACTAGAGCCAGCAAGATCCTCAACGACAGCCGCAGCAGTAGCGGCCGCGCCCTTCCCGGCATCAGCAGCCAGGCCAGCTACCATCACCTCCTCAACGTCCGCGGAGCAGCCCTGCGGCCTCCCGCGCGCGGCGATAACGGCAGGTGGATCCTCCGCGTCATGCACCAGCTCGGGATACTCGCGGTCGATGACGGTGGCGACGTAGACGAGGTGCGCGCCGAAGGAGATCACCGAGCCGCCCTCCGGCATGGCCCTGCCGCCGAAATCGCCGACGTTTTCGGTGACGAAGTCGAAGGAGCCGAATCTATGGACAAGGCCACAGACCACGCGCTCTCCAGTAGCAGAAATCGATCCCGTCCGAACGGAAACTCCAGCCAGCGCTGCTGGTTGCCCCACGGTGGGCGCCAACTGTCATGGTGGTGTCACGGCAGATGCCATAGGATGGCTAACGATGTGGGGACGAAGGACGCTGGAGGCGCTCGGGGAGGGATCACACGACGAGTAGCCGCGTGAGGTAAAGATCCAACACTGCAAACAACACGGTCTACCCAGGTTCAGGGCCCTCGTGAGGAGGTAAAACCCCTACTCCTGCCTTTCTCTCTGTATTCTGATGTCTCACCGAGTAGCCACAGTACAATGGTTCTTGCTACCGAGTAGCCACTCTTCTCTCTACGGGATGAACTAGGTCAAGAAATGTGCTTCTAGTCTAGCGTGCCTCGCGCAGGAGGCGGCGGGGCACCTTATATACTCGGTGCCCAGCCGGATACAGCCAAATACAAACGGATGTCGACATTGTGTGCACACCGTCCTTCTTCCGAGCTCCCGCTGACAGCTTTGGCTTCTAAGCTTGTCCTGATGCGGAAAGTCGTTGGGCAAAACCAAGTGATCAGTCTGGTATCACTGCACCAAACACAGAGTAGGGCCCCCCTATCCTGCGACGCCCTGCTGACACACTGTCGCTGTCAGGCACGCCGTCCTCAGATGAACAGTGCTGTGAACAGTGCCAAGTACGGACCCGGGATACGCGGGATCCGTTGTCAGAACGGCTCCTTTGACTTCTGGCCCGAGTAGGTTCCCGCCATTTCTACTCGGACCAGCTCTTCTATTCGAAGGAGCATAACTTCCTTGATTCATCCTTCTGATCATCTTTTGTGTAAGACCGAGTAGCAGTCGACCGGGTAGCGAGTACCGGGTAGGCGGCTACTCGACCAAACCTCTCTTCTGACCTTGCTTTTAGCACTTGCCTTTACCCTACTCGGGGGTAACCCCCCGACAAAAACAAAGAGTATGCCAAGTTGTTGCGATGACACAAAGAAGACTGTAAGAATGACGTGATGCTGAGACACCCCGCTGATGGGTCGCAGTGGAGAAAAACCGACAATGAGTTCAAGACATTTCCGTATGACGCAAGGAACTTAAGCTTTGGTCTAAGCACATATGGCTTTAATCCTTTCGGGGAGCAGAGCTCCAGTCATAGCACCTGGCCAGTGACTCTATGTATCTATAACCTTCCTCCTTGGTTGTGCATGAAGCGGAAGTTCATTATGATGCCAGTGCTCATCCAAGGCCCGAGGCAACCCGGCAACGATATTGATGTGTACCTGAGGCCATTGGTTGAAGAAGTTTTATAGTTTTGGCGTCAAGAAGGTGTACCTATGTGGGATGAGCAAAAACAAAAGGAATTTAACCTGCGAGGGTTGTTGTTCGTAACCATGAATGATTGGCCTGCTCTTAGTAACATTTCCGGACAGTCAAACAAGGGATACAATGCATGCATACACTGTTTAGGTGAGACTGACAGTATATATTTGGGACACAAGAACCCGCCCTACTGGGGATGTTATATATGATATGGCCAAGGATTTAAAAGTGATCTTTGGAAAGGGTCTTGGCAGACAATCTGTTCCGCTTGACGATGACGGACGGGTCCCCATGTGGAAGAAGATGTCTATATTTTGGGAGCTACCCTGTTGGAAACTCCTAGAGGTTCACTCTGCAATCGACGTAATGCACGCGACGAAAAATATTTGCGTGAACCTGCTAAAATTCTTTGGCATGTATGGGAAGACAAAAGATACACCGGATGCACGGCTAGACCAACAACGTATGCACAAAAGAGACAACCTGAATCCAGAGAAGTATCAAGATCCTGCTAGCTACACTCTTACCAAAGAAGAGAAGGAGATCTTTTTTGAAGTCCTGAGCAGCATCAAGGTCCCGTCTGGCTTCTCGTCGAACATAAAGGGAATAATAAACATGACAGAGAAAAAGTTTCAAAACCTAAAGTCTCATGACTGCCATGTGATTATGATAGAATTACTTCCGGTTGCATTGAGGGGGATTCTGCCGGAAAATGTTCGAGTAACCATTGTGAAGCTATGTGCATTCCTCAATGCAATTTCTCAGAAGGTGATCAATCCACTAACTCTACCAAACTTACAGAAGGATGTGGTGCAATGTCTTGTCAGATTCGAGTTGGTGTTCCCACCATCCTTCTTCAATATTATGACGCACCTCATAGTTCACCTAGTCGAAGAGATTCACATTCTCGGTCCTGTATTTCTACACGAAATGTTCCCCTTTGAGAGATTCATGGGAGTCTTAAAGAAATACGTTCATAACCGTGCTAGGCCAGAAGGAAGCATCTCCAAGGGCTATGAAACAGAGGAGGTCATTGAGTTTTGTGTCGACTTTATTCCTGACCTTAAGCTGATAATCTGAATCGCGCTACAAGGGGAGACTGTGTGGAAAAGGCATGGTAGGAAAGAAAGCAAAAAATATGTATGGACGGACATTCTTTCACTCAAGCACACTACACAGTTCTACATAATTCCAACTTGGTTGCTCCGTATATAGTGGAACACAAGAGTACTTTACGCTCGAAATACCCGGAGAAAGATGAAGATTGGATTGATGGAGAACACATGAAGACTTTTGGAGGTTGGTTGCAAACACGTCACATTAATGAAACCACTGTTGAAGAACAACTATACTTTTTGGCCAAGCAACCATCTGCGACTATATTGACTTTTCACGGGTACGAGATAAATGAGAATACATTTTACACGGCCGACCAAGATAAAAAGAGCACGAACCAAAACAGTGGTGTCCGCTTTGATGCAAGAAACAACAATGGGCAAAAGGACACATATTATGGTTACATAGACGAGATATGGGAACTTTACTATGGACCTTATTTTAAGGTCCCTTTGTTCCGGTGCAAATGGGTCAACACGAAAGGCGGGGTACAGGTAGACCCGCAGTACGAAATGACTAAAGTGGATTTTAATAATCTAGGGTACGACACCGGACCTTTCGTCCTAGTAAGTGATGTGGCTCAGATTTTCTATGTGAAGGACATGTCTACCTAACCAAAAAGAAAAGAAAGGCAAGAGGACACATCATACGCTGAGGCAAAGCGCCACATAGTTCTTTCAGGAAAAAGAAACATCGTGGGGGTGGAGGACAAGACAGACATGTCAGAAGATTATAGTAAGTTTGCTGAAATTCCACTCTTCAAGGTGAAAACTGACCCAAGCACTGTGTTAAATAATGAAGATTGTCCATGTCTGCGTCGCAATCAGAAGAAAGACAAACACACGAAGAAAGTTCAGAAGACTAGATAGGGATGTTGTTGGTGATGTGTAATAATGTATTAAACCTTTTAATTACGTAGCTATGTTCTGAAGTTTAGTATTTTTTGTGGTTAGTAGGACATACATAATGACACTATGTGAAGGTCTTACATCATTTTGATTTTTTTTTAGAATTTTTTATGTCGATTTCAAACAAAAGTCCAGACGCCCGGCATGACCATTCAAAAAAACATAGTAAAATTTGAAAATAAGTCAGACAAAAAGATTGTACATGTAAAGGGATTACGTTTCATATAAATTTTACCAAATTTGAACACAAATAGAAAACATATGTAAACCTATTAAGAAAGTAGAAAACGATATATCATTTAAAAAAAAACAGCTTTGGTCCCGGTTCTAGCCACCAGCCGGGACCAAAGGTCCTCTCCTCTGCGTGCGCGAACAAATAGACCTTTAGTACCAGTTCTGACCACCAACCGGGATTAAAGGTCTTTTTGGTCCCGGTTGGTGGCTAGAACCGGGACTAAAGGTCAAATCTGCGGGGGACTTAGCCGATTTTGGCCATTCGAAGACCGCATTCGAAGGCGACGCGCCTCCGGGATCCCTAACGACGCCAAGACGCTGACGTGCTACCCACTGTCCTGTTTGATCTCCCCGGCGCGTCGAACCTGCTCCATCTCCCCGGCCGTTCACCCAGGCCTTCCCACCGTCGCAGCGCCGCCACCTCGCCACCGCACCTCCCGGAGCACCCGCGCCGCACCCAAAGGTTCGTTCTTTTCTTCTCACTCCCGGTCCTCCTCTCTCGCGCAGCCCCTCGTGCGATGTTAACAACTGGATCGACGGGGATGGAACAACGGTGGGCGCCGACGGTGGAACCACGGGGACAAATTGTGGCCAAATACATATATATATATTGATTGGGGGCCTAAAGGCCGTTACATATAAAGGGGTCCTAGAGCCATTACATAGGGGCACAGTGGTAGGGGACGCGGCGGCGGTGCCGGAGGCCTATTCGTCGTCGGAGAGGACGTCGTACTCCGGCGCTTTCCAGAGATAGGCCGGCGGCAGCTGGCTCTGCGGCTGCTCCTCCGGCGGCGGCTGCTCCTGCACCTGAAGGTGTGATACCTCATAAACGTATCCTTAATTTCTGAGGTTCCATGTTGTTTTCATGTTGTTTCCTACATGTTTTCTATACACTTTATGTTATTTTTATCGATTTTCAGGACTAACCTATTGACAAGATGCCACAGAGCCAGTTCACCGTTTTCTGCTGTTTTCAGTTTCAGAAAAGTTGTTCTGGAAATATTTTCGGAATTGGAAAATTCAAAGTCCAGAGGTCCGAGAATTCCCGAAGGTTGCATGGAGTCCCGAAGAGACCCAGAGGGGGGCCACAGGGGTCCCACACCATAGGGTGGCGCACCCTCCTGACCGCGCCATGGGGTGGTGTGGGTCCCCCAGGCCTCCATCGCCTTTGCCCTTTTCGCCTAATTATACCCTCCAACATATTAACCCTAAAAATATACCACTTCGTCCTGATAAACACCCGAGGCCACCGTCATCGTCATCCCGAGATCGGGAGGGTTCTGGAGCTCTCCCCGGCACCATGCCGGGAGGGGAATTTATCACCGGAGGGGTCTACACCACCATGCGCTCCTCCGAAGTGATGTGTGAGTAGTTCATCCCAGGACTACGGGTCCATAGCAGTAGCTAGATGGTTGTTCTCTCCACTTTGTACCTCGTGTTTAGATCTTGTGAGCTGCCTCACATGATCGAGATCATCTTTATGTAATGCTACATGTTGTGTTTGCTGGGATCTGATGAATGTTGAATGTTATGTCTTCTTATTATCAATCTATCATGTTATCTTCATGCTTATGTTATTTATGATCTTGCATGCTCTCTGTTATTAGTAGATGCTAGTAACTCCAAGAGGGAGTATTTATGCTCGATATTGGGTTCATGCCTCCTTTGCATCTATGCTCGAGTGACAGAAACGTGACGAATGGAGGATGTGTTGTTGCCATTAGGGAGAAAACAACGGTGTTTACATAGTTTACATTGTTTACATTACACACTTTGCTTACTGCGATAATCTGTTGCTAGCAACTTAATACCCAACATTTGTTGGGATGATATTCGGAGGGTGGATTATTAGACATAGATGCAGTTGGATGACGGTCTATGCATTTTGTTGTAATGCCCGTATGAATCACATAGTAATTTTTATGCCTTGCATATGCACTACGGTGCATCCTTCATTTCTTTCAATTGCCCAGCTATAATTTGTTCACCACACATGTTATTTATCTTTCACGGAGAGACACCACTAGTGAACTGTGGACCCCGGACCTTTTTCCTCATACTGATAAAACACCTACTGCTTTCATACTGCTTTCAAACTGCTTTCATATTGTTATTACAGTTTTCCACACCATACGTTTAACCTCTTTGTGTTCAGCAAAACATGTGAGATTGACAACCTCACTGCTACATTGGGGTAAAGTGATTTGATTGTGTTGTGTAGGTTCCACGTTGCTTCTGAACCGGTAGTGCGCCCTACCATCTCAACTGCATCAACCTTCTGAAGTTACTGTCACGGCCCCGGACCCAAAGGTATACATACTGTTATGTGCTCCTAGACGTGGACTCACAAGGGCTTCAGGGTTACCAGCCCCGGTCGCAACAAACAACGGCAGGAAGACCGGATTCATCGGCACGTAGGCCGGATCACCACGGTACTACTACTCCTTGTGTCCTTGCTAGTCATAACCAACTATGCATATCAAAGCGTCCACGAATCGAATGAAACTGAAGGAATGGGACCAAAGCTATACAGAGATGCTATGTGTCTAGAAAGTGCAACATCAGTCGAGGGTTACTGGGGTTACCTCGCCCCAGGACGAATCACATCGGCAGGAGGGCTCGGACATGGATCATCGGCTCCACAACCCCTCGACTGCGAGAACTATGTAGGAGTGCCAAAACTGTATAACAATGAGCTCGAAACCAACAACCGATCAAAACAGCACTCTAGACATGAAGCTTTATTAAACAGGTGTTACTAGAGTAGCTGTACAAGCAAAGGTCACATGACCCAACATTACATCAGACAACGGAAGGCAAATTATGTCGCTAATCAACAAGAACCAAAAGGCCTAAGAGGCCGCAACATAAGGCGATGTTCCATCCCATAGATTCTAGGCTGCTGCTTGGGAACCCCAAACTACTCGTCGATGTCCATGTTTAATCACCACCACTGAAGTGGGAACTTTACCTGAACCAAAATTAAGAAACCTGAGTACGGGAGGTACTCAACAAGACTTAGTTAAACTATTATATATCTGCTATCTTCAGAAAGGGTTTTATGAAGGCTATTTTGCGTAAAGCAATCTTTGTTTTCCAAATCGAGGAAGAACAGCACGTCTCATAGAATGTTTTTGAAACAGATGAGTAACTCAACTACTGTAATCATCATCTTTTCAACCACCAACATCATTTCCCAGCATCTCACATGCTACAAGGATCACCCCTCTCGGCAT